>VWYO01014102.1:171160-217710 GCA_013400275.1 Rhadina sibilatrix | reverse complement strand
AAAAAAATAAAAAAAAAATTCAAATTGGATAAACTGGATAAATTTTAATTACTCAGTCTTTTCAACTCTTGGGTGGAATCATTACATTCATTCCAGAGGCAAAATAAGCTGTTTGCTTTTCTAAAGAGAAATGAGGCAAAATTCTACAAAACATACATGTGAATTAGTCTGCTTAGACTTTATCTGTTCCAGATATTTTTGCTCTCCATGAACTGATGGATTTTTCTAATGTGGAAAACTTACAGAGTTCGGTATTCCTGATTTGGGTTTTCATCAATGAATATCACAAGAGAATTCCAAAGTTTAGAACATGATGGAAACAGGTCACCTCACCTAACAGACAGAATGGAAAGAAACTGTGTAGTTAAATAAAGAAAATGTTAAAAAAAAAAAAATGAAACAAAACAAAAAAACCCTGCATCATCTGACTTGGATGATAAATAAAAGCCAAAAGAGCTTTTAGGGAGGCAGTTTGTAGATCACAATCAGGAGCCTAAAATACAGATTTTGCATTCTCTCTCTGAATTTACTATTTGGACTCAATATATTCACAACAGGCTCCTGTAAAGGTTATTGTTTCTCAAAATTTGGTTTGCACCACAGAAGTGGAGTGCCAGACTTTTTCAAAGACAAACTGTTTGACATAATTAACATGATATAACAAATTTTTTTTTTATTTTCTTAACAAGTGTAATTTCTGCATTTACCCACAGCCATTTTAGTAAAATTTGTCCTGATCCCTATCAACACATTTTCTTCTGAAAAAAAAATATTTTTCTAGACACAGGGGGAAAAGCACAATAGGTTTTTTTATGTGTGAAGCTATCAACATCAATAGCATTGAACTTGCTTGTTCCAAGATCCAGTCCCACCTGGGAAGTTGAATGGTATGATGAAGTTTTGTGCAATTAATAGACTATGATTAACAAAAGAGCAAAAGCAAGGTCTGTGTCTTCCTCTTGCTTCTTTGTTCTTCATTATGTAACTGATATATTCTCAAAAAGAATGTCAGGTTGAACAGAAACACGGCTGTCAGCAGGAAACTATGCAAAAAGAGCATGAGTAGGCCTTCTAAAAGAGGCACTTGGCTGTTAGGAAATACCTATCACTATCTCCAGCCCTCTTTTAAAATCTCCCTGTTTTGTTTTTCAGACGTAAGAGGGTGAGATCTGTTGGGAACCCAAGTGTTACAAGTTATAGTCCCATCCCCCCAGCCAATGTCTTCTGCTAGTGTCCTGGGTCACATAATCTCTTTGCTCCGTTTCTCTCTCAGTGAATTATAATAATAACAGGTAATTTTTGTACTTTTAAAGGATGCCAGAGACTTCATTAGAATGTTTTTTCTGCAGCAGCATGAAGGGGAACAGTATCTGAGATAATGTGCTCAATAAAAGAAATAATTTAGATCCCTTTCTTTTATTGGATCCTTTTTTTAAGCATTATTTCCCTAAATTTGCTTTAGTTTTGGTGTTAATTCTCCTGATTTCTTTTACTCCCTTGTGCTAAGTCTCAGGTTCCTTCTTGTTAGTTCACATTTCCACTTTCTGTGTTTCACTCATGCTTATTTCTCTACCAACTGGCAAACATTCCTGAATGTTAAGCTGCAAAGGCTGTTACCCCTTGCATTCCTCTTCCAGCATAGTCCACAACACTGTAGTATTTCCATCAGAAGGAAGCCCTAGAATTTGCTTTTCCCTCATCATTTCAACACTTCCTCTTTCCTCTCCAGGCATTCAGAGGCAACTATCCTGCAAAAGGTCTTTGATTTGCAATACTGTCTAATAAAAATATTATGATATGTGTTTATTCTGATGAGCAGCTTTAACTTTTCAGTCTGTCATGTTTTACTATGGGAAGCTAGAATCACCTTTGCAGTCCAAGGAATGAAATTAATGTAAATGGAGAGGTTAAGTCTCGTTCTTAGAGCCTGAAGATGTGGCTGTGCTGCTTACACCTAGACCTGAGCAGCCCAGGTTAGAGAAGTCAAATCTTGCTCTGGTGCATCAGAGAGATATGAGGGGAAAAAAATAAGGAAAAATAGGTTTAGGGGGAAAAAAAACCTGCATTTTTTTTTTTTAATGAAAATAAACACCAAAAAGAAATTAACTGCCAAAAAGATGCCAGTACTGAAAATAAAGATTTATGAAAGCGAGGGAAATAACCTACAGTACTTGGAAGAAGCAATTGGAGAAGAGAGGTGAACTCTCTAAGATTTACCTACAGTAATTTTGGTGGAACAGGAAACTGACTAGCTAGGTAAGCTGTATTACCTGACAGTCAGGAGAATAGTACATCTCCTGTCTATCAGGTTGTATCTGTTCTTAGGCTGTAATTGGTAAGGAACTAATATTAAGGCAAGCCAATGACAATACCCGGAATCTCCAGACATGTTTATTAAACTGGCATTTGCAAATGTCATACAATTTATTATCTCTACTGGGCATCCAAGTGTTTCATTCAAGTCATGAAGACAAGATAGGATAATGAGCAAAAGATAGGACATTTAAATAAAATATAAGGGAGCTTTCTGGCCCCACGATGTTTCTAAAGATGTAATGGCATTAATTATGACTCAGGGTTCCAGCCCAACTCAAAGAAAGTGATGCATTTTATAAATCAGACT
The DNA here is from genome assembly GCA_013400275.1 of Rhadina sibilatrix. Classification (NCBI taxonomy): domain Eukaryota; kingdom Metazoa; phylum Chordata; class Aves; order Passeriformes; family Phylloscopidae; genus Rhadina; species Rhadina sibilatrix. The sequence goes on along the minus strand of VWYO01014102.1, from coordinate 215,087 downwards.
GAGAATATATTTCAAATAAATTGTAAGAGAATCAATCACATTTACTGGTCTTCTTTTCAGGGTACAAAAAAAACCCCAAGTGTCAAGAGATTTTTCTGTTGTTTAGTGGTTGGAGGTTTTCTGCAAATACTAGTTTTACTGAATACTGTATTAGCTGCATTGTAGTGCTTCTCAACTTTTATTATACTAACATTCCTTTCCCACTGTTATTCCCTTTTAGGATCTTGTTCTCTACTGGGCTGTATCTGTAATTTTCCTCTCACTCAGCTAGATGGGAAACAAAATGCAATAAGGGTCTCCAGCTTGTAATCAGAGAAGGTCATGGAAGTCCCGTCTATACTTTAACAGTTTCTGACAGGGTAAAAATGTTCTGCTTCGGTTCGCAAATGAAAAGGGGTTAACCTCAGATTACTTTCTATATTACTCTGCAGAAAACAGATAGAACTGAAAAATTGTTGAGGAAAACCATCTCACATAGGGCTGTGTTGTTTGTAAGAAAAAATTCGGATGGTCTGTCAGAAGAACAGGATCTACAGGGAAGTGGTCACAGTGCTAGAGGTCAAAGAGTGTCTGGATGATGCTTTTACTTGCATGCTTTACTTTTAGGCAGCCTTGCAGGAGCAGAGAATTGTATTTAAAGATCCTTTTGTGTCCTTTCTATCTTGAGAGATTCCATGATTATATAATATTCAGGCAATACAATCCCTTCACACCCAGAAATCCTGCCATCTACTGTGTAAAAATGCAGTGCTTCACACCTGTTCTCACCTCATGCCTCACTAATGATGCTTGCTTAAAATCACCACAGAAACAAACTTTAGAAGAACAAGATCCGGAATAATTTTCACCTTTACCGACAGTGCAAGCAACATGGTGGCATAATGTCAGTATAAGAAATGTCACTCTATCTTAGACCATTAATCTTTTTTATCTCAGTGTTTTAGAGGTTATTAACCTCTCCAGTGCATAATTGGCTCAACAGTAACATTTATGTAGTCATGAAAACCATAGGTGATTCTTACATTATCATCTCTTCAGACATCTTTATTCCTCTTTATCAAAGTAAATAGATCTAGAGTTTCATTTGAAAACATCCTGTGCAAGCTCTTAGTCTATGTTTTACATTTTAAAAAACTTTCACATGAAAGAACACCTAGGTTTGAACAAGCTGTAGGTATTGGTGTTATAAATGCACACTTTGTATGTCTTTTTTCTTAAGCAGTGTTTCCTCACAAAACAGAATGCAGATGTAACCTTACTTACTAGTGACATCCTTGCTTTACAGTTAAGGTGAAACTGAGTGGGAAACTTCAGACACCTTAATTTTGCCTTGCTTTACACAATTACAGTGCATGTCAGCATTTGAGCTTTGCAGAACAGACATTTATATGCGAATTTGATATTTTTATCATGTCTCTAGGGACCTGTTTCCCTCTATAGAGTATAAAAGAAGCATGAGGTGGACAGCCCAGATATAAACATCTAGGATAAAATTCAGTTACCTATAATGAGGTGCCTATTACCATTTTAAATCTACCAAATTTTCTCACCTTGTTTCAAGACCTTTCCTTTTGAAGGTCCTGCGTTATACCTAACTGGAGAAATTAGCAGACATTTCAGATAATACTGGATGTCTGAAATGGCCCTAGAAAGCTCTGTTTGAAAACTGAAATCTGCTTCTACACTTGAAATCTCTGGACATGATGAGATGAATCCAACCATTTGCTTTACAATTGCACTGGTTGGACCCTTAGGGAATGGGTAGAAGGGTGTATGTGGAGCAAAGCACTGGGTGCCATGGAGAACTCTGCCAGCATCACTTCAGAGATCATGCAGAGTCCAAAATGTGCAGGTGAGGCTTGTGGAAGTGGCAGGGCTGTGGGCATGGGGCTGTATGCTGGCATGTAACAGCCAGATGGATACCTTCAAAGAGCTGAAACAGGAGTAAGTGCCAGTATCTAGACAAGTGAATTATCACTTGTGGGGAGCATCAAGCCTAAGTTTCAGACAGCATCAGGTATCCTGACATAGACAGCAGCCTGTATGCTGCATGTCTAAGTTCTCATTATCATCAGTGGTGATCTATACCTTCGTGTAGTTGTCTATAACAAGGTCGCAGTAAAGACAGAGATTCCTAAAGATATCTGTTCATGTGATAAAACATTGTAATCTGCACCGTCCTCTGAGGATGAGATGGATATGTCACTGCAGTAGGTAAATTGTACTGTCTCCATCCTAGGAGCTTACATATCTGTGTCACATACAGACAACTACAGTTCCTGAAAGTCAGTGTTCCAATCCACAGCTGAACTTGAGCCTCTTCATTTGATTTCTGTGGTTTCTTTATATTTTTTTGCCTCTAAAAATGCATAAGAGATCAGCTAGCTACATCTAAATACTAATGCTAGCTCTTCCAAATCAACCAAACTCCTGTGGAAACCTGTGTTCCTCTCAAGCCAATAAAATGTCTCTCTTCAAGTTCTAGTGGAGTAAGTGTGTCATCCCTCATCCAGGGACTTCATTAGTTGATTTTTTTTCCTGTAGCTGTGGAGGAGCCCATCCTCTGGACTGCAGCTGGTGTCTTATGATGACAAGGAGGAGTTGTTCAGCTGTTCTTTACTTTGTTAGTCACTCGTTATCAGCACTGTAAATCCCTTTTCAGCATGAGATTTGTGATAGATAACTTCTAGCACAGAAAAATTTGGTGATTACAAAAAATAACCCCAAAAGCAACCCTCAAAAACCCCCAAAAACTTATTTTGTAATTTGAAACACTGGTGTGCTCCATTTGATATACACACCTGCTCACACATTACAACCATGGCCACTGTAAATGAATCTTTGTGCTGCACAACAGGAATGCTCATGTGTTACTCAATTACACAGAGAATAAGTAACCATACAAAGTTCCAGCTCCTTTTTTCACTTGAAGGCCTTATGTACCCCCTCCCTTTCAATCCTATTGCTCTGTAAAATGAAAGAGAAATAATTTTAATTTTAAGAATGCAAGGAAGTGTTGCTTGGCAACACTATGGATAAAAGATGGTCTATGTCTGGCCTATAGCATGCCTCTTCAGAAACACTTCATATAGAGAAAGCCCTTTATTATCAAGGATGCTTATTGAGATTTTTTTTTTCCCCCAGGCCATTTTAGTGTCTTTCAAAAGAACATAATTAGAATCCTTTGGCTTTATTTTAGGAAGAAAAGTGTTCATATTTCACATAGAAGTGATAAGAGGAAAAATTTGGTAGCGACTTACCAATGCACAGTTATTAGCACAACTATCACAGCAACTATCACATTCCTCATTTGCACCATTATGTGCTTTTGACTTCTAAAATCAGTATTTATTTTTCATGCATTACCAGTAATTACTAATGCTGTAGTTTCTGTACAAAGCAGGGGACCCACCATGTCTTTTGTCTCTACTGATAACCAGGCTGTTCTTCCATTCTTCAACATTTTTTTTTAAAGGTGGTGATTTATGCCAAAAAAAAAAGTCAGCATTTTTATTTCAGTTGTTAATGAAAGTCCAGTTTTTGTTGAAGTGTGTATGTGAATTCCAGAAAATAATTTTGTGGGATCATTCTTTAAATTAACCTTGCAGAATTTCTCAAGCTGAAAAAGATCATAGAGTGTAGCTGGTCTAGAGCTCTAGAGAACAGCTTTAGAGAGAAGTGACAAAACACAAAGGTGCTTCCATCAATACTAAAGACATTTTGGATTTAAACTAAAGGGAGGTACATTCTCAGAGTGCAGATATTCACTCTTTCTAATGTGGCATGTGCACATATGGTAAGACCTGGTCTGGGAATTTGAGCCTCCCATATTAACATAGAAGTAGGTTAAACTAAGCAAGCAGGTCAGCAGACGCTACAGGAAACACCTTGAGATGAAGAGATTGGTACATCCGAAAACTAAATCACTAAACTCACAAACAGTATCCATCTAAACCACTGGATTCAAGAAATGGTTACTTTGGAGGCCCAGTCCTGAACTCATGAACTATTTTCTCAGTGCTAGCCAGGAAACAAGTTTTCCATACCGAGTCTCTCCTTTGACCACTGAGAAACCCTCAGCAAGTCCTGTCTGAGCCAGGAAGTTACCAGAGCAGAGCCCTTGGCTAGAGGTTGCAGATATGTTACCATAGGGTTTACAGGTTGAAACATCTTTCTGCTTTGTGAGTATAATCTTGCTTGTTCTATACTTATAATTTCTGCTGCAGGAAACAAGGCTAAGTTTCCACTCTTTTGAAGAAGACAAATTTTGGCCTAGAAAAACGTTGTGGTACACACATTATTCTCATTAAAGTTTCTCAATTCACAGACACAAAAAGAAAAATATACACTCCTAGTGCAAAGTTCTATCTGCATATTGATTCACTATTCAAAGGGAGTTATTGTTACTGGATTACAGCATTTTTCAAAATTCCATTATGAAATACTTTTTGCTGAATATATTTACACTATGAATTCTCCAGCTTACAAACTGCACACAGCTGGAAACTGTGGACTTTGAATAAATTAGAATATTATTCTAAAGTTGAGGGTAGATTTAAATATCAGATTTGCACCCGTGTCTACTGAAACATCCTTAATGAGTCTCCAGGGCACAATAAACTGCAGTTATTCTGCACAATTTTGAATGAAAAACCACAACTATCAAAGCAAAATAGTCTCATTGAAAGACCAATATACTTTTTTCATTGTCCATCTATTTCACTCAGAACTTCAGATAATCTCCATGGAACATAATATTACTTGTAACTCCTAATATAACTAGCTAAAGTGGCATTATTTTCCTTGTGCTACACACAATTGGCCAGGCAAGAAAAAAAAAAAAAAGTGTGAAACTCCTCTGACAGAAAGATTTTTACTGGTTTTCAAGGAATTTAGACATTATCCAGTAAAGCCTACTAAAACAGTAACATAAGAAAATTCTGGTCTTCTTAGCACCATACAATGCATGGTGATTAACACAGAGGAATATGCACAGGGTCAATGAGCCAATGGGATAAGTAACTAAAATTAGCAAGTGATCATTATACCATTTTTACTGCATCCTCTTTTGCCCATTTTCCCTACAATTATTATTCAAGTTTCTTTCAAATGTGTGTGAGAGTTTTGGAAGATATTAAGATTCATTTTTCTGAACAGATTTCTTGTATTACTTTTATCACCAGAACTTTATGTTTTACAGGAGAACTGTATGCTGCAATTCTCCTTAATCTTTCATTCCTTACTAATTTGTGGAAAACAAGCTGTACATGAGCCAACAGTGTGTCCTTAGGGCCAAGAAGGTCAATAATGTCTTGGGGACCATCAAAAAGAGCATTGCCAGCAGGTTAAGAGAGATGATTCTCCCTTTTACTCAGTCCTGCTAAGGTCATATCTGGAGTCCTGTTCCAGTTCTGGGCTCCCCAGCGCAAGAGAAACATGGAGATATTCAGGAACCATCTGGATGCAATCCTGTGCCATTTTCTCTAAGACAACCCTGCTTGAGCAGGAAGGCTGGACCAGATGGCCTCTTGTGTTCCTTTCCAACCTTACCTGCTCTGTGATTCTGTGACGAGTATTCCAAGATATAGGAGAGCTTCACACCTGCTCCCCTCATCTCTGACAGAAAGATTAACTGTAGTAGGAAGAGAGCCAGGGACAGTTCTGGAAAGTCTAGTCTCTGACGTCATAATTATGTGCAATCGATGGAAGGTGTCTTTGTTTGGAAAGACAGGTATCTGCCAGGGAAAGCCGGAGTNCTCCCAGAAAACCGGGTGAAGCTCACCACTTTCGTGTCTCTGTGTCTCAGTTTTATCCAGATAGGAATGCCTGCCCCAACCCCACCCCCCTACCACCTATCCCCATGCCAGGGGGGGATGTGATGTGTCTCATGATAGGATGATGGAATGTGGATGCACCTCTCTGGGAAGGGTATAGTCCGGGGAGGTGCTAATGGCCCTTATCAGAAGGCATCCAGCCCTCTTCCCCCTTGAGTTACAAGAGATAAAGAAAAACATCTCCCCAACTGCTTTTAACAAATGAAAATAGAATACACACCCCTGGCTCCACAACCCAAGACACAAAGTTACATATAACAAAGAGAAATTATGTCTTAATATGTTTGAGGAGTAAGGGAAAAATAACTGCTATTGCAGTGCTGGCTACACAAGTCATGAAATACATATATTTCTTGTCAGCTATTATTTGAAAATACAAACTGAATTTGGAAAAGGTACAGAAGGAGATACTAAGACAGTAGGAAAATGAAAGTTCGGTTGTCCAAGAGGAGATTAGAATAATTATTGACCTGATTTGATGAAGTTTAAGCCAGAAGGAACAATGGTGAAAGCTTATCAGACCAAGGGATGTGTAAGGAAGAAAATAAGGCAGCACTGGCAGAAGAAACAGATGGGTTTCAAATGACCATGAGCAGGTCGAGATCATCTCATGGAGTCCCTCTCAAACCCAGCACCAGGGAGTCTAGCCAGCTCCTCAGGGAGAGCACAGTGCAGGTTGGCACTTACAAGGTTTACAGGAATCATATAAGTTATATTTTTTCTGTAAAATAATAAAGGTAATCCAGTAATATATCTTCATTGGAACCACTGGAATGGGTGAAGTAAGTTTACACAAACCAGAAATATATTACTGCCAATTTAAAAAGAAAAAAAATGCTTCAGCTGACCTCACTGGTAAGTGGTGAGTTCAGCCATCCAAAGTCTGAACAGTATTTAAATGTAGAAAAGATTTTTACTGTTGTAAATATGAAAATAATAGATGTATACCTAAATTGAACCAGAGAGTAGGTTGCATTCTGCCGACACAGATTAAGTGTCTCAGTAACATTTAAGCCTGCTCAAAGTGCTAATGTCATTATAGAAAAAAATGCCTAAGTAACAAACTTGTTTGCCCTAAAAGCCATGAATTGAGGTAAGTACTGCATTCTAAACTGTACATTTTACGTTTAATCTAAATCCACTTTTAAGTACAGTGTTCATCCAGATGCAGTGCATAGATAATAATTGGCCTAACCTACGTGTACAGTCCAAGCAAAATTGAGGTGATAATTATTAATTCACAGCACATGACATGACATGACATGACATGACATTACATGATGTGGATGGATGGATGGATGGATGGATGGATGGATGGACGGACAAGTTTTGTCTGCCTCTCCTTGATCTCTCCCTTCTTCCCAAGAAGGAAGTTTTTAATTAAGATATTAAAAAACATGACACCTTATATAAAATGTCATTTTTTTTTTTTCTGGATAGCTAAATTAAAATACGCATTTAGCTTTGGCTACCAATAGTGTTATTCCCCTAATCTAATTTTGTAATCAAAGAAGCCGAATTTAGTTGAATAAAGTTTTTAAATTAGCTGTTTACAATTTATTTTTCAGATGTTTTAACAAAACTATAATTGTCCTTAAAGAAAATCTTTGCTTTTGGAGTTCAAAGGCCAGAACAAAACCTGCACACCAGTCCAGATTTTCAAAGAAGGTACTCACTTCAGACCAAGTGTCACACACCAGTTAGGAGAGTTTCGGCACAGAAGTAGAGCATTCCATCTCCTTGAGAATTTAAAATAATAATGTAGTCATTTCTATAATTGTAATTAGTTCATGACAGGCTCTTATCGATTAACATGCACACAAGACTGTCTAAGAACATTTAAGTGCTTCTCATTTAAGTTGTCTGAAGTATGGGACCATTCCTCTGCGTGACTCCTCCTCACTTGCCTTGTAGATGTGCTGTGTGATCTGTCAGGATCGCTCAGTCTTACTATAAAGAAAAGCTCACCGAGATTAAATCAACTGGATCAGTTTTAGAGAGGCAGAATTTTTGCCCATTTTGTCTAAGCACACCTCTGTTATAAAAACATGGAGTTGGGTTCTCTTTGTTTATCACCGTCATTTAGCTGTTTAACCATGGTGTCCCAATGTTGCCACTTCATAAGCTACCAATGAATGAATGATTCAGTGTAGGCTTCTCAAATATTTAACCTCCCACTGAAGGCTTTTTCTGAAACATCCGATATATGATATACTTCAGTATATCAGTACATGTGTACTACATATATAGTATGTCCTATCTTCCTACTATAAATCTTGATAAATCTGGTTTAGAACTAACATTTAGTTTTTAATAACATCCGTTATTAATACCTCCCCCTTTACAAATCAGACACAACCAGGTTGTCTGACCACAGAGCAGGATGCACAGGAATAGCAAAATTCATCTTCTCAAGCATATCCAGTTTAAAATGAAAGCAAATGATCCTTCTTTTATCACACCTATCAATAGTTTCGGTGCCAGGCTTTGCTCAAGGTATGCCAAGAAAATATGCATTTTACATTTTTTAATGAATCTTTCTAAAATATGAATCCATGAGCAGCATCTCCATAGATTCATTTCAAAATCCTGATATATCAGAAAATTTGTCAATGCAAAAATAATCAAAGTATCAGCATGACTCAAAGTAGCTTCCAAAAGTCCATGAAAAAATTGATCATCAGTGCAGTGACAACACTTCTGTCCTTGAAGTAATTTCTGTAACAAGAATAAAGAAAGAAAGAAAAAATTTCTTTATTGGTATAGCAGTTTTGTTAACTGAAATTTATTATTGCTTCAGTGAGTTCTTCAGAGATTTACCTCTTTCCACTTTCTATGAACAAGATGGGATGATTTGTTCATCTCTAATAGAGAAAATATCAGGAGTCACATTCTCCATTGCCTTGTATCTTCCATTGCCAAATAACTATAAACACCCTCATGTTCATTAAATAACTTTTTTTCTTTTTCAAAGAGCAGAATTGAGGGAATCTAAGATATATATTATTTACCTACAGAAAGTACTCTGTTCTCTGAGATTTATGTCAAAAACCAGAAATCAAGAGGCAAAGGTGTTAATTACACTCCTGTTTCAAGTCTCTCCAAAGTGGATGCAGAATTCATTCAGCAGCCCTCAGGAACACCTGACCTTCTAGAAATGTCACTGTGTCACTGCCCATGCTATAGGTTTTCCTTGTCAGAGATGAGCTATAAAGCCCAAATTATTGGTGGTTTTCCAAATTTCCACCAAGCATATAATTTATTTATCATAAATAGCTTTCCATGGTTATTCCTATTTCCAAATGTTTGTAAGGTCATCACCATTGTAGTGAATGAGGACAATATATACAGAAAAATCTTATGATTTATACTATTCTATAAAGCTAAAATGTACAGGGAAATTTAATTAGCTTTTATTCACTGGTACTTCATGTGCAATTGTTTTACACATTTCCTTTATACAACTGTGATCCGTTTTCCTCTTTTTTTTTTTATTTTTTTTATTTTTTTATTTTTTTTTATTCCTGGCTGTCCACCAAAACACAGCACAAACAATGACAGCAGACAGAAGGAACAAGCAGAGCTCATCCAAGCATGTTGAGAAAGGATTAGGAGCACAAACACTGAGTACTGGCAACATTTTTCTGAGTTTGTTCCCCTAATTCCACCATTTTAATGAAAAAAGCACAAGTAAATTTTTGCTATTAAAAAAATATGGAAATAACTGAAGCAAGCATAATGGATTCAAGGACATGCCTTTGACAATCTGTGGACAGCCTTGCACTATACCTTAGAAAAAATCAAGTGTCCCTTTTCTGTGAAATGTCAAATTTCCTGTCCTTATAGTGAATAGTACTCTGTCAGTCTTATAAAAAGCTAAATTAGTCTTGCAAGAGGGAAAGGGACATAAAAATCTGTCTTATATATTGTGATTTGTATCTCATCTTAATGTTAGAACTCCAGTATTTGAAGAAAAAGAAGTAGGCATTTTTCTCTGCAGGGAAGATGACAAACTTTAGAACTCTCACATGGTCCCTGACCATGTTAAGGCCACTGCAAACAGAGACACTAGGAAGGAAGTAACCAGCTCCACAGTGTCATGATTATTAATATCTATGCAGTACTGCAAGGATAGTCTTTGATTCTGGTAAACTTCTCAGAGCTTATTTTGTCCACTCAAAAGTTGTAGAATAACTACAGCTCTCTTTCAGGTTTGTACTCTACAGACCTTTGGACCAAAGAGGAAAAAAAAAATGGGTTTAGTCCTGTATTGTCCTTATGGATTTGAGGTTTTATTTTTAATGTAGCTCATACAAAACTTAAATAAGACAGACTTACAAAGGCACCCCAAGAGATTGCTCAGTTTTCCCCCACAGCTGGACTTGCTGGACCTATTCATAGCAGATATTTGTAAAGGTCTTTGGTAAAGAAGATTTAGTTACACCTCTAAGTGACCTCTTCCAGTGCTTACCTGCAGAAAGTGTTCAATAGTGGGTTTAGTCCCTTCAAACGGGGTACCTTATAAGTGGTAGACTAACATGTGGAAAAAAAAATAAACTTTCTGTTTTTACCACAAGAAAATTTTAAAAATCCAGGTAGTAAAGAATGTAATTAATACAACCTAAGTAAGCTGGGGTACAAAGGTTTCCTAACCTGCCTCTTATCCTGTATCTGTGCTCCTATTTTATTTGCTTCAACACAGCACAAGAAATTTGGGAAATACCTGGTCAAAGAACAACCTTTGTAAGGATAAAACACAAACACAGAGAATACAAGGGGCAAAGGACCTTGTTGCATAAGATCTCACAGCCTGAATGAAACTCTTTAAGTTTCCTTGTTGACACTAGACCTGACCTAGCCAAGGTTCATCAACTCAATTTACCTTCAAGCTCAACTCAATTCACAAGAACACCACAGCAGGCATCCTCTTCATCACCACAGCAGGCACCTGGACACAGAGTGCTACAGCTACCCGCGAGTTAAAACATTGCTTGCAGTAGATTGACAAATGTAATTTATTGGAGTGCAATGAGTGCCTCCCAAAGGAATACAGTCTGAATGAAAAATGAGAAGGGAGTAAAGTTCAGTCAGTTGGACCCTGGTTGTGCAGGTAATTAAAAGAAGCTCCCAGCATTCCCTGAGGATCCATCTCTATGTCCACTAGCAGGATATGGCTGTCATAAATATGTTCCCCTTAGTGTTTTTTTGAAAACTTGATATCAAATCCTTTGAAAAATGGGTAGAAAAAGAAACCTAAACAATTTTGTTCTGAAGTGAGGGAATAACTGAACAATATAACTGCAGAATTACCAATGCCTTTAAATAGCCAGCAGGGACACTCAGAAAAGTGATTCTTGACACACAGCATGGACTTGTGAAAAAAAAAGGAAAGGTCTGTATGAGTTGGTTTGGGGCGTTTCTTAGGGGATTGTACTTCAGACTTCCCCACCATTCAGTGAATTTCGCTCCAAGATCACTAAAATAAATATGGCAGTCAATAAAACACATGTGGTAATTGCTACCACCTGCTTGAGCTTTTAAACTGGGGTTAAACATTGCCTATATGTGATCTCTCCTCTTCAAAGTGCAAGTCTTTATTTGGAATGGAGAAAGGTTAGGGTCTTTGGCTGATCTTCAAGTAAAGACATATGGAGATGATTTTAATGAAAAATATTACAAAACTTCCTATTGTTAAATAGTCTTTGTCCATTTAAAAATGTATACTTGCTGTAGAACAGGCTATATCAGTCCTTATTTAAAAATTTAGAACAGCCAGTAGCCAGAATAATTACATTTGGTATTAATGTGAAGATGAATTTGACTCATCTGACAGGACACTCTCTACTGATTCAAGCTCTAATACTTTTCACAGTGAACTAAAATTGTTTTAGTGTGGGTTTTTTTTCCTCATGAAGAACAATCCTGAGCCATAGCCACTTCTGGTTATTAGAGATTCCTGGTAGTGTTCATAGGCCAGTGGTGAGTGAGCCATGTTTTCACAATGCCTGTGAAGTTTTCTCTGAATGCACTACCCTTCATCTACTGTCCTGAGCAGCAAATGAGGGAAATGTAGCAAATGAGGCTACAGCTGACATTGCCATCATGCCTGAGTCATCTGGGACCTTCTATGGGCACTGAAGGTGGGAACTGTGCTTGGTAGGAGGATTGGGACAGGAAAGGACAAGCTTTTTCTCTGACTTACAGATACAAACCAGCATATTAAAGGAGCCATGAACTGTATTTCTGTAGTTATCCAAACATGCACAAGCAGCAGTTTGCAGACTTGTTCTCTTGATGTGTGGCTCTGCTGAGAGCCATGCTGTGCCTGTGGAGTAATGTAAGCAGATCCCAATTATCCTTAAATTAGCCTGCACACTAAATCAAAGACACTGAGATTAACACTGGCTGCAAAGTTCACCTAAGAACGTCTTTACAGCCCCAAGCATCATATGTGAGAGGCAGGTAGGCTGAAGCTGCTCCAAGTAGGACTGGGCTATGATTTAAACCAAAATGAGCAAGGGCAGGTTGACAAAAGGCATGTGAGCTCCTAAATCATATACAAAGATCTGCCTATTGCACCACAGAATCCTGTGGCTGCCCTGGGTGTCAAGGCAGCACAAGTCTGCCCTGAGGCAGGATATCCAGGCATAGTTCTCCAGGGCCAGCTGCAAGCTGCAGCACTGGTCCCTTGGCTGTCAGCCTGGGACAGGCCCTGAGCAGCATTTGCACAAGTTTGCCAAGTGCTTTCTGACCTCAACTCTGCTGACTTTCAGGAAGTTTAAGGCAGCTAAACACCCAAATGATTTTTAAAATGGAAATTAAATTCTAAGGAACATATGGCCTGTCCACACCACACAAAAAAAAAAAAAAAAAAAAAAAAAAAAAAAAAAAAAAAAAAAAAAAAAAAAAAAAAGTGACAGATTTAATCTAGGTAGCAGGGGCAGCAACAGCAGCAAGGGTGGGATAGTTTCAATGTCAGCATGTGCTGCTAGAAGGTCACATATAGAATCAGTTCCTGGAGTCAAGGGTTTGCACCTAAGCACTTACCTCAGATAAAGGCTGAGTTGATGCATCTTCACTACTTTTCTTATGACAGTTATTTAAACTAGCAAACATTAATGTGCACACAGTATGGATGCATTTATACTAGTAGATTGGGCAGCACAGCCCTTTTTATGGTTAAATCAGTTAACTCAGGGTTTGTTCTGGTCCAAACCTGTCAGTGTGATACAAATAATTTCCAGGCATAGTTCAGAAGTCAGCACATGCAAGGGACAGTTCCCCACACACATACAGTTTGCAGGCAGGCAAAACTTCTCTGGGAGATATCATGATTTAACTCCAGCTAGCACCAGGCAAAAAGGGTAAACCTCGTGTTGAGATGAGAGCAGTTCCATAAAAGGAAAAAAATTATTATTAATATTAAATTAAAAAGGAGAGAAAGAGCAGAATAAAGCCCAAGAAAGGCAAGTGATGCACAGTACAGCTGCTCAATGTCTGCTGACAGATGCCCAGACAGCAGTAGGCCCCTTCCATGAGTTTCTATGTGGAGCATGGTATTCTACCATATGAAAAATCCCCTTGGACAGTTTGGGTCAGCTGTCCTGACCCTGACTCCCTCCCAGCTTTCCCAGCTTCTTGTGCATCTACTTGCCTGCAGAGGATGAGAAACTGGCAAGTCCTTGACTGAGAGGAAGCACTACTCTCAAACAGTTAAAATTTCAATGTGTTTTCAACATTTTCTCAAACTAAATCCAAAACACAACTTTATACAATAAGAAAATTAACTATCCCAACTGAAATCAGGGCAGGAGAGTAATGCAGTTCCTTTGCAGAGATGGACCTTGGAACCAATCAATGTCCATGATAGTTCCTAGACATGTTTTGTTTACTGCTATAAAAGAAGTCTTTGAATACAGCATTTTCACTTTGCTCTGTGGTCATGCTGGACATTTCAGGCATATTTTAAAGCATTTACTTCTTAATGTTTTTGCAGCTTTCCCACTTCAACACTTACTGCAACTCTGTTCCACCCTGAAGAGACAGCTGTGACGAGCTTTGTCCAAAGTGACTCTCTGTTTACTATTACAAACCAACAGCTGCAAGACAATTCAGTAGCTTACCTCATATATGCACAGTTCTTTCTCAAGAGGACTACTTATATACTATGAAATTTGTGAATGCTTTCCAGGAGTTAAAATTCCTCAACATCCTCAGCAGTACATTAAAGCAAGGTCCCACACAAGAATGACAGTGTACTTTTACAAAGTGCCAGTTCAGACCACCTGCAGAGTGAGATTTCAGGTCTTGAAGCAACCTGCAATAAAACTGAAGATATCTAAGAGGAAGTATGTTATTCTTCCTTTTTCATTGTAATTTGGGGACCAGAAGAACTGTTTCTTGGTGTGACCAGCCATAGAAGAAAATTAGGACTGCAACATATTAATCATCTTAAAGCTGCTAGAGACTCATGAAAAGCAAATTACTCTGCCTGAAAAATGTAAAAATCATCTCCTTCTATTTTATGTGAGAGCATGGGCATAAAAATGGAAATAATCCCCTCAGGACACAATCCAGGGAGAAAAAACAACATGACCCTGAGATATAAACAGGAAGAGATTTTCAGTGTACTGCAGGGGATTTAGTGAAGGGATCCCCATTAATGTTAATAGGAGGCAGAGGGATGAATCTCACGCACTGAAGTGGAAATTGAGCCCTTCATGTCAAATGTTCTGACAACCAAGCTGCTTGCCACTGCCTATGCACCCAGCCTGAAGTAGGGATGAAAACAGTTAATTGCTTTCTGATGTTGGAGTTGAACTGAGGATACAATATAAGGATAAGGCATCTGGAAATAATGCTCCTTTTAAGAAATCTGGGAGGTAAGTGCCTGCTTTGCTGCACAGGCATGGGTTCCCTCACTCTACAGCTCTCTGGCAAAGTCTAACATGAACGTCATTTAGATTAGATGAGATTAACCTTAAACTCCATTGCCCATGCAAACAAGACCGTCTAAGTGAACTGACATATTTGCTAACCATTTTTATGAAAACAAGAATGATTCTCTCTGCAAAGCTTTTAAACAAATTACAAGCCAAAATGAACACAAAGGCAAAATGAACTATTCTGTTGTAAGGATCTTGTGTTTTTTATATAGTATCTGAATTTTTTTTGTTTTGTAATGTTTAGCAATGTAAACTATAAAACATTCTGGTGTAGTCTTCACTCACTGCATTTTCTTAGCCAAAATTTGTCTTTTTATAACAAGAAATACTGACAAGAATCTATTGGACTTAATTACAGATTTCTCTCAATTTTAAAAGTTCAGTTTTCATTTGCATCCTTCTTGTGCTTCCAAAAGTGAGGGGAGAAAAGCAATGGACAGTAGGAATTAAAGCCAGTGAAGGAAATAATGGCAATATATAACAACTGGAGATTTATACCTACTTGTCTAAGTTGAGTGGAGCCAGAAAGAATGGGAGGAGTTTTTCCCCTGAAGAGGAAGGAAGACACAACATGCAATGAACTGACCAGAGCTGTCATTCTCCATCCCCCATGCCACCAGGAGGGTAGGATGTAGAGAAATTGTGAGCAAAGTTGAGCCAGAGAAGAAGAAAGGGTGGGAGAAAGGTGTTTTAAAATTTGGGTTTTTTTCTCATCATCCTAGTCTGACTTGATTAATAATAAATTAAATTAATTTCCCCAAGTCAAGTCTGTGTTGCCCACGGTTGTAACTGGGGAATATTCTCTGCTTGGGAAGACAGACTCTGCTGCACTACAAAGAACAAAAGACAACAGGCACAAGTTGCCACAAAAATTCTGAATGAAAACAAGGAAACCAGTGTTCATGGTGAGGATTGTCAAACACTGGTTATCCTGCCAAGACATTTTGTGTGATCACCATCCTTGCAGATTTTTATAACTGGGTCAGAGCAGTTTGATCTATCTTTGAACCCAGCATTCTTTTGAGCAGGGTGTGGGTTAGAGATCTCCACTGTTCTAACCTAAATTAGTCTCTGACCTTATGTAAGCATGAAAATATTGCTCAGTTCCAGAAACAATTCTGCAGAAAAACAGACATTACTGTAATCTTTGTTGCAAGATGGCTGGAGGTAAAATTAGAGGAAACTGAGAAATTATATTCACATCCTAATGGAAGTACAGGAATTCTCGGGTGAAACACAGCTGCTACTCCCTGGATGGAATTGGTTGGCATGCTGGAAACCTATTCCACCATGATTCCCCACACCCTCAAATCTGCAACTGTAAGGACCTGCTAAGAGAGATGGAATGGAGAGGGTGGAGCAGAGTGGAGAAAGTACAGCCAGCCTCAGTTGAAACCCTTGCAGGGAGGGGAACTTGATGGTAATTTAGAGTATATTGCAGTAGGGAAATCACAAAGTACCAAAGGAGATAGGAGATGTCCTGCTGCTGAGCCAACTATGCCCTCCTCAGATGAACTTGGTTCATTATAATCTCATAGTAATATTAATTCACACCTTCATCCCAAAGTTTCCTGCCTTCAAGGTACAACCACCCCTCAGTGTGCTTGTGCTTATATATTTTACTAGATCTTTCAGAGTGAGGCAAGAGAATTTCACACCAATCAGTAACAAAGGTTTGGCTTGACAAAGGTATGTTTGACTAAAGTCACTCAAGCTCTAGACATGAAGGAATAGTACATAATTAGAGAATGGGGAGAAGCCAGGGAAACCTCCATGATAAATTCTGGGATCAGTTGATGGACTGAACCTGTCTTCTACTCTATGAGGATGCCTGGTGGGTAAGAACCATACTCTCTTCACACTGAATTGGGGATTAGAGCTTATCTGTGTATTGCTTTGAATACATTTTTGGAGTCAGATACTATCACTGGCAATCCTTGAACCTTAACCTGTCACAATTTTCTATTCAAATTAAATTTAAAATGTTTATAATTAAAGAGAAATATTCTGTAAACTGCTCATGTGGGTCCTTCACAAGTGCTGACTGTCACCAGTAGCAGGTAACCTACTCAAATAATGTAGGAGATCCACTGAGGGCTGTCCCTTAAGCTGTTGGAGTGTGTTCTGAAGACGTCAGCTGAACCACCCTCTGATCCACCAGGACTGCTCAGTGAAGGGTGCTCCTAATGGGACACTGACAGACTGGTTGAGCACAAGGGTCTCGGCTTTCCTGGGGCACTGACAGACAAATTGAACACTAGGGGTCAAACATATCTCCCCTCTGATATACTAATCTTTATAAAGGTCTAGCCTGAGTCAGGAGTGCACGAGAGGCCTGTGAGGCTCAAACTCATATGTAGGGATCATTCCTTGTCTTTTTAATCACTCTGAACTGTACTTCAGAATCACATTTCTAGTGCAAAGTAATAAAAGTAACATCATTCTAATTTGAAAGTGGCCAGGATTTACCTCAGAAGCTCTTTCAAATATCATTAGAATCTGTGTTGAAGTGAAATTTTAGCACATAGGAAAGTCTTTGCTGTAGTTTCTGCTCCTTGCTTCACTGTCCTTTTCCCGATGGAGAATATGAAGTGCAAGGTGGTGTAGTTCTCCCTCTCTTCACCCCTCTTGTCCCAGGCTTGCCAGGAATGTGAAGTCCCATAGTGATGTCACTGAGTTACACAATCTTGGTTCAGACTTCTAATTGCTCAGTTTGGAAATGATCTGTGCAAAAGTCTGTAGAGCAAAGATAAGGAAGATAAAGTTGCAGACAGGTATGAATGCTGAGACAGGATCATTAGTAGCTCCAGAATTCAAGAAGAAAGGCACTGTAATAAAAGGTTATAAAACAAAAACCAAACAAAAGAAAAACAAAACAAGCAAACAAAACCAAAACAAACAAAACAAGAACAAACAAACAAAAAACAAAACAAAACAAAAAAACACAAAACAAACCAAAAAACACAAACAAAAAACCCCAAATGCAATGCTGAAAGGTAGCAGATCAGGAGCAGAATCTATGCCATGCAGCAAAGCAGTTCAACCCTCTTCCTGACTAATGCCTACCTGGCCTGCAAACACCCTTTCAGTGTCTTATTTGGGTGGAAAATATACTAAACCATGTGGCTTCATAAGCACAGCTAACTTTTGTGTGTGTTGGCTAATACATAATTGTTTTGTCCCTTACAAGTGTTTATACCTTGGTTGCAGGGACTCATTAAAGGGCTAAGCATGCAAGAGGAGCAAATGTCCCAAAGAGACACCATTGCAGCAGTGCAATTCTGAACTGTGCAGCAATGTTTGGGTTGCATTTTGGGGCAGAGGAGAGAACTTGTTAATCTGTCATTTTATTAACCAGCTTGATTAGGTGTAAAAACATGCAGGTTGTGTGACAAAGCCCTTAGGATTCATGCCATTGTCAGGGACATCTTTCTATGTAGTTTCTCTGCCTGGTTATTTTGTAATTAGTGTCATTCCCAAACAAGCAACTCAAGACCAGCATTTCTCCAGGGTTTTCAATTCAGTGTCACTCTCTTTTTACAAACTTCGAATACTGAGCCATGAAACCGAGACCATCAACATGGGTTTAGGCAATTTATGCATAGTTGATTGCAGTTTTAAAATTATTACTCTTAAGTAAAACCGCCTGCCTTCAGTTCATAGTAGGGAAACTCCTAGAGTTGGAAAGAAGAAGTAGCACCAATGTTGTTTCAATTACCAGATACTGAAAAACCCACCAATATCTACTGCTCACTACCAGGAACCACCACAGTCTGCGTCAAGGGCATCACACCATCCTTTAGAGAAACCACTCTATCTTCTACCAAATTCCTTAAGTTAGAAATTTCTTTTCCAGGTCCTTGTTCTTTATGAAGAAACAGCATTAGTAAACAGAGTTCTGGATGTTGCCTCTTCTACTCAATCTTATTTAACTTTCCTGATTTCTGGCTTCCATACCCATTAGAGCTATTTACATTAAGAAACTAGATGTGGATTTCTCTTCAGAGATATTTTTCACAAAACTTGAACAGGATTAGCAAGGATGTTCTTTCTGACTTAACAAATACTCCAATAGTCCCCTTCTTTGTTGTGTCCTCAGAGGTCAAGAGGATGGAGGCTTTGCAAGAGCTGACCTGAGGTTATTTACAGGTAAAACTCTGGTTGACCAAACAACTGGGACCCTCACTTAGTAGAAGACCCTTTTGCATGTCAGCAGATGATAGTCATGATAGCATCATCAGGTAAGCAAGGCCTAAAAAGCATAGAATTATTCCAGAGCCAAATCTCCTCAAAGAGGCTCCACTTCCATGTCCATCAACCATAGCTGTTGGCATATTTGCCATACACCTAAGAATTCCCTCCTTTTCCGCAGTAGTATCTCCTCCACGGAGGGACTCTAAGCTGAAATCTACACTCAGTCGAAGCTGTCAAGCTGGCTTCTTAGTAGTGACTTACAGAGCCAGGTGTCATTATTTCTCTGAAAGACACAAAGGGAGGAAACTAAGCAATTAGAGGATCTTGTAAAATCCTGTCAAGCTGCAGAGTGGTCTATTTATTTTCCTATTGATCTTGCCTTTCTTTCTTTGAGGAATAATGACTGTCTCATCAAATGCCTCAAGTTCCCCTGTGTCGCACTGTGCCTTAACCTTTGTAATGCTAAAGATCTCAGATTTGCAATTCTGTAGCCTTTCACTCTGCAATCGTTCACCTAAACTGCTGTGGTGATATTTTTTATGTCTCATCCTCCTGCTGTTATTCTCAAGTCCTTCCACCTCTAAACTCAGATATCAGATTTCTCACAGGAGATGACTGCTCTGGCGTGACAGTTGTTCTTTTTTCCTGTTTTTCCCTGTATCCTGTTGTTTGAATTTTAGTTTAGCTATATATCAGATATGTATTATTCATTATTATACGTGGACAATGCTCAGCCTTTCCCTTCTGTGAAAGTGTCCCAGAAACTAGTCTGAAGTCAATGTTCATTTTGCAAGCTAGTACATAGGAGCCTGTTTTAAATTTATTTGGCAGTTTTAATTCTCAAGGAAGCCACAGGATATTGTAAAGCACTTGAGAAAGGAATGGTGTTTTCCCATGAGCTAGTTGAACACTAAAAGTTATGGATACTGAATGTTACCATAATTTTCTAACTGCCACCACTCTATTTGTCTATTCATCTACAGTTAAAAGCAATATTTTACTTTTATGTGCTTGGGTTTACAAAAGCTGAAAAATTTTGGAGCATTTTAAATCTGAAAACCTTCCTTGCAGGCATCATTTTCGGTATAAATAGCACCTCACTCTTGGCTGTGAGGATTCAGGCAGCTGAGATATTGCAGCTGTCTGTACTGTGTGAAAACATTGTGCAGGCAAACCTCAGCCCTCCCAGCCCAGCCATACTCAGTCAGCCACACAGGGTTCTTACTCCTGCTATAAACTGTGTGAATCCTGCTGAGCGCATATTGTGACAGACATAAATCCCAAACAGGTTAAATGAGACACCCAGCCTGGTTACTTACAGTCCTTAAAAATGCTCCAGGCCAGGTATGGGTATGAACAATGTCAGTGACCAGCACAGCCCCACAGCACACAACACCCTGCCTCTGGGAACCTGGGGCTGGAGCCAAAGGCATTTTCAGGAAGGCTGTGTCCTGCAGAACCTAAAGGTGCAGAGAACTGCGTGATACAAACACAAATGAGCCTCGCTGAAGATCAGAGAGTCACAGAAGGGAGATCAGGAAGCCTGTCTAAGCCTTTCTGTAGGTCAGATCAGCTGGGATGATGTCATTCTTGACAAATATGTGTCTAATATCATGCATTGAGCTTTGATACAGTAGTAATTTTTAATTTTTTTTTCATCATTCAGAAAGAAATTGCTTAATTCAACCTCAGCAGATCCAACAGAACAATATAAAAAGGAAAATTGGAGTATCTGTAGATTATATAGATTTGTTTTTGAAAAATGATGTCTCATAGATGGGTTGAATACGTTTAGCTGGCAGCATTCTAGATGACCTCAAGCCATGGCCCGATGCCAGACAGGAGGAAGTATTAAAAAAAAAAAATTAGATCTAAATATAAGGGCAGTAAATAATTTTCCCCTGCAATTAATAACAAGTAACTAAAAATACCAAACACCCACTTTTATTTACAATTAAGTAAATGGTGCTGGTTGGCTTGCAATAACGTTCATAACTTGAGGGGAGGAGGAAATAAATAAATAAATAAATGAAATATTAAATAATAAATAAATAGATAAATTTTAAACATTTAAAACACTAAATATATATACAAATATAAATATATCTTTTTTAAGTCTTGGACTTAAATTGTTTCTCAGTCACCAGAATAAAATGTTTATGATTTTGTTCAGTTAAAATTCTGAATAAAAGATTTATATTCTAGGAAAAGAAATCTAGCATAGAGTGGTCAAATCTTTCTCTAAAATTATATCTATGGTGAACAGAGTTTTTACCTGGCATCTTGTTTGCTTACCCAAATTCTTTTCATGAGTTGAAGCCTTATTTTTCTTACTGCCATCTGTGGATCAAGAGAACTACTGTACCACAGCCAAGCTTTTTTTGTAATTCTACATAATGAGCAAGAATAAAACTAAAAAAACCTTCTCTTTGTGTGTATACATATATTAAATGACAGATACCCTGTGGCAATGTGCAGAGTTGTCATTCACCACACAAAATGGGCCACATTCTCTGATCTGGTATCATCACTTTGTGTTGCGTTGCATCGCAAACATAATCCAGACCTAAAGCCTTGTTCAAGCTGACATGGTGAGGATTATCCCATTGCTCAGATAATCCTTTTGAACAGAGACCAAGTCTGTTCTCCTGGGACTTCTTCCTTTGCCATTAAGTATAGCAAGGCATGGGGTTCTTGCTTAAGGACAAGAGAAATTAATTAGCCCCTTACCACATCACACCGAGTAAAGCCTTATGACAACTTTTAGCCTCTCTGTGATAGGATTGACAGAAGGACTTCCCCCAGATGTAGCCATATGTGTGCAAGGAGGTGGAGAGTATTGCGCTAGGTAGTGTAAGCCTAATTAGCTGCCTAATTAGTTTCATTGTCTGGGGCTTTCATGTTTAACTGATTCTTCATCTTGCCTGAATACTCAGTGCCAATCTGCAAAGTAACAGCATGTCAAAGTTTACACTATGCAGGAAGGAATTTAGACTCCAGATGCTCTGAACATTTTTCAATATTTGTAAGCAGCATGTGTCATGGGATACTGAGAGATAATGTAAGTAGAGATCCATTGATGGAAAACACACAACTGACACCATGAATGATTTCAAGCATCAGCACTTTATTATCCCCCAGTACAGCCTTTTATACTCTTTTCCCCTTATGTATAACACCTGTGTGCCCTTTTACTCTTTTCGGGATTGGTCGATGCACTTCAGCATTCCCTGCTCCTTACTTTATTAGGGGTGAAATGCCAGCAGCCCTATCTCTATTCTTTTAGAATCCATTCTCCCACAATCTATGTGTACTGAACAGGCTCCAAAAGAGTTTGACAGCACAAGTTCAGAACAATGTGCGATCAAGAAACGTCAGCCCAAAATTATCAGGTACAATATATTGAATTAAGGAGGAAAAGAAAGGGTAATAAGACAGTACCCAAAACCGAAGTTAGTGTTCTCATATTTAGTCAAGGAGACAGCCAGGCTTGGAAAGAAAGAAGGCACAGTCTGGGCTGGTTTGGCGCTGCCTCAGTCCCTGCTCCCTGTCAGCAGGGCTGGGCCAGGCTTACCACAGAAGCACCTGGAAAACACCTCCCCCTCTTCTTGAAATGCAGGAGAGATGCTAACCCTGAGCTGTTAGAGGACTCTAGTGCCAGCAAGATTAGAAACCACTCCCATCTTTATCTCTTTTACTATGCAAGTTGATGGCAGACTTGGAGAGTAGAGGATCATTAGCAGAGAAATCAGTGAGACAGAGTTGAGAATTGGATTCCTGGGTTGCATGTTCCTCTGAATTTTCTCTTTGGAAAGGGATGAACTTGTGGATAGGTGATCAGAGTATTGTTGGAAGAGTATAGCTTTCCCTGCTGATCCTATGTGAGCTCCAGCAAGGCATCCAGTCTGTCCATTTGCCAGTCCTTTTATCTGTGACACAGAAAGAGTAATGCTTTCCCACATCCTGAGATCATGTATCCTCTCTTCTGAAACAAAGAGCATCCCAACTGTGAGCTGCACTGAACACAAGGACATTTTGTTTTCATTTACTGACATCCAGGTAACAGCATTAACCACTGACCAGACACCCCAGGATGAGTTAAACACAGAGAAATAAAATAAAATAAAATAAAATAAAATAAAATAAAATAAAATAAAATAAAATAAAATAAAATAAAATAAAATAAAATAAAATAAAATAAAATAAAATAAAATAAAATAAAATAAAATAAAATAAAATAAAATAAAATAAAATAAAATAAAATAAAATAAAATAAAATAAAATAAAATAAAATAAAATAAAATAAAATAAAATAAAATAAAATAAAATAAAATAAAATAAAATAAAATAAAATAAAATAAAATAAAATAAAATAAAATAAAATAAAATAAAATAAAATAAAATAAAATAAAATAAAATAAAATAAAATAAAATAAAATAAAATAAAATAAAATAAAATAAAATAAAATAAAATAAAATAAAATAAAATAAAATAAAATAAAATAAAATAAAATAAAATAAAATAAAATAAAATAAAATAAAATAAAATAAAATAAAATAAAATAAAATAAAATAAAATAAAATAAAATAAAATAAAATAAAATAAAATAAAATAAAATAAAATAAAATAAAATAAAATAAAATAAAATAAAATAAAATAAAATAAAATAAAATAAAATAAAATAAAATAAAATAAAATAAAATAAAATAAAATAAAATAAAATAAAATAAAATAAAATAAAATAAAATAAAATAAAATAAAATTCCTGTAAACAACCTGCTTGCTGTATGGGAATCAGAATACTCCCTATTGCAAGGGTAATTTTGTTCATTAAATGAATTGTTAAGCATTAAAACTGTGGTCCGTCCCGCATTTTCTCATGTAACTGCAGTTCCAAATAGTTGAAATAAAAAGTAGCTTTAACTAAAGCTGAGAGTATGTCAACCAATATTTTCAGGGGGGCTGTGGCAATAAGTTTGAGCTGCTGTATGCATGACAGCAAAAGAGAGGAGAGGTTTTTTGTACAGTATGGCTGAACCAAAAAAAAGGTGAGGAATTGTTACATGAGACCCATATACTACACGATCTGTGCTGACAGGCAAAATCCAGCACCCTCCCCAGATGTGGTTTTGAACTAATATTAAGTGCCTGTTTAGGAAAGCCCAGTGCAGCACGCTCTGCAAGACCTTTTCTGCTGCTGAATCACTCTGGTTGTCACAGACAAGTTTTTTTTTTTCTATTTAGATGAAGAATTAATTGCTCTGTGCTATCACCTCATTTTCTTTAGACACAGAGCTTCATAAGGTCCGCACGCCTGTGACATTTGAAGACTTTCTGCTCATCAGTTATTTCCTAGAGATGTATTTGTGAGTGAAATAGCGAAGGGAAATATGTCTTTTGCTCTTTACAGCAGTGGTGAAGAATTGATCTTGGAAATTTGTTTTACATTTTCACATGAGTAATTACCAGATGAAACCAGGAAATTAGTGGGGAATGTGGGGGGTTTTCTTGATAAATATTTGGCGTTGGCCAAATAACAATAAACATCTGCATCCCATTCTTGCTGTTTTGCTTTAAGGGCCAGGACTGTGATGCCATCCACAAAAATCGGGCAAATGAGCCTTCCCCAACAGCCCCCAAATCCAGCTCAGTGAGTCAAGACACTGGTCAGACGTGAGAGATCTGGATTCAAACCCTCATTCTGCTTGATTCAGAGCAGTGATTTCAACCCTCCTCAAAGACACCTAATCTATCAGGTAAGTACAGAGTGTATCTTGTTTTACTTTATGTAAAATGAATATTCATACAAGCAGAGATTCAAACTGACATTTTGCACCAAGGGCCTTTATTAAATTACCTCAGAGATTTTCTTTCTCTTCTGAGACTAAAGAATATTAAGCAATATGAACTGTAACAAGCTGTAAGTGAAGAGCCTTATTCTGAAATAGTTTTTAAATGTTTGTAAATGTCTCATTTTAGTGGCCAAATCAGAAATTCAAACACTAGTCCAGCTCAGACGTTAATGTCCTCCCAGCTTCATTGTGGTCTGATATGGAAAAGGCAGTAGCAATGGCTGATTTTGGAAAAGCTTGGCACATTTTATATGCAAAACATTCAGTGTGAAGCTCTTCTGTAAGGAAGTGCACTCAGTCCTTCATAAAATTATGAGGTGTGCACTAGGAAGGAAAACAATTTTCTGCATCTAAATATTTATTTAGTGTTTACTATTCTATTGCAAAAGAAAATTCAACAAACCCTTCTGTTATATTTCTGCCCTTTCCTGAATGATTTTTTAATTCTTTTGGCCCAGTTCATCTTACTACCCACTGCCAACAGAAGATGTCACCCTGAGGAAATATCTTACTATATTCAATGGTTTATTATAGTGTGCATTCATCTTTCAAAAAACTAAGGAGGGGGCCTGGGGTCTCTAGAGAAAGGATGTTTAAGGTCTTGTGGAAGACATGTAGCATGCAAATCACATATATCAATTTTCCAGTCTGGGTCTTCCAGGTTTCTCTAAGTGACTCTATCTTGGTGTTTCACCAAGAAGTATTCCCCCTTGAGGCTTTGGTTCACACTAATGAGGTGTCACCAAAGTGCACGAAATACATTACCCATGGATTGAAGTGAACTAGAAGAGTACTAGGAGCACTCATAAAGCACTCCAACTCCTAAACACCAAGAAAGCAAGAACTGGTCCAAAATAAACTCCCCTGAAAGGCATCTCTCAGGTCTTCACAAACATCTGCTTTGATCTGTAGACATGCATGCTATTTAATTGTTCCTACAGAGCAAATGTAGCTGTTGCATCCTTCCTGCAAAAGAGCACATTCTTACTCTGGAGAGAGCAGACAGTACTGAGAACAAGGCATGCTTGGGTAAGGGATTCTTGATGTCACAGTGTGGGAAGAGGTGAAAACTCCTCCATGCCCCTGTGAGGAAGGGTGGAACCAATCGCACACAGGATGGGTCCTTCCTTACCTGCCAAAACTCACTGTGCATTCAAGAGGCCTCCAGACACAGCTAGGTCAGGAGTTGGTGGCTCCTCACAGGACTCAAGGTAACCCAAGAGAGCAAAAAGGTACTGCCTGTCTCACTGGGAAGGACACAGATGGTTTTGAGAGCAGTAGGAAATGCTGCTATATATGGGGTATGGGTCAAGGTGCAGCCTCCTGTGACAGTTCTGCAAGAGAGTCATACCTTAGACATGTCCTGAGAGGCTGCCTGGGTTGAGGGTGGATAGTGTGAATGGTTGCAGTGTTTGATCAAAGGCTCTGCAAAGATCCCACAGGGCAGTGACATCCCCGAGTCTTCTGAAAAACACCTGGATGGTCTGCGAGCCCTACTGCTGTTCTGCCTGGATGACATGTGTCTCCACAGCTTTACTTCTGGCCTCCAGATTACCCAGACAAGCAGTTCAGTGGCATCCCTGTGCCTGTCCGTAAACATTGCTCTTCTGAGCCCTCATCCAGCTCCTCACCACCATGCCAAATGCAGCACACTCATAAAGCCTGCAGCTCAGGACCAAGGCCTACAAACAGCATGGGAGGTGCAGTTACCCTATGTTGGGGCAGGTTTCAAACACTTGTCTCTTTCAAGACATATTTCTGCTTTGCAGAATATAATTTTCTTTCTCAGGTTTTCACCTTCACCATCACCAATGGCAAGCCAAACACTTTCTTGCTCTTACAAATTCAGTCTTTCATCTTCTGTGCTTCTACTTCCTAAATAACTGCAAGTTCCCTAATTTGGACCTAGATTGAAAGATTGGGTTTGCTTCCTTTGTCATACAAAGGAAGAGAGTGTGGCTGGACTTCCAGCCACATCAGGCAATGAGGGCCCCCTCCATCTGTCCTGCTCCATCCCTTCCGTCACCACTGCCCATCACGGTGCTGTGACCTCTGCAGGGTGCAGCTCTGGGTGTACTCAGGTACAGGCACCTCCAGCTGACACTGAATTCAATTCTGGCTTTTGGAGACATACATGTACATGGAGGTAAAAATTAAAACTAGTTTTCTAAAAGCAATCTGTTTTACATACAGTCTTTTACATGGGTTTCATGCTGAAGTAGGATACAAACTCCATTTGAATCACTTCCCTATTTTTTGTCCCCTTTTGAGGGCAAAGGAATGAAACATGGGAATGCTAACGTGGCGGTATTGAATTACTTTTCTGGTTTTCTACTTTGTTTATCCATGAGAGGGAATGATGCCTGCAGCTTCTCAGATAAGGAAAATCATATATTAAGTTTATTGTGTAGTACATATTTACTTTGAACAAATACCTTCATCTTTAGTGGTAATGGAGAAAGTCAGATATCTTTATTGCACCTATTTATAAAGGGATTTTTATAGCAGCATCATATTTTTTATGCCCATCTACTATGCTTTTTTTTCTCCTGAAGTTAGTTGTATGCCAAATAGCAACTGATCATTGATGGGCAGATTTAGATGTAGGAGAAATCTTTGTTTAGACATAGGGAAGCCTCAAAGTAGGAGGACAGTAGATAACTTCCAAATGCTTTAGCTAAATAGGAGACTTCTGAAATAGCAAACATCCAATATTTTTAACTGTCAAGGGGAATTCAGTAGGTTGAAAAATGTGTCTAGTAATAAATTTCATCTATAAACTAAAGAAGGATCTTGCAGGGAGCTGTTGCAGAATTGAAATAAGTTATGTCTAAACACATTTAGCTACTCTCCTGCAAAATTACAGCAGGCACCAACACGAAAACATGCAAAAAGTATATATCCAAATTAAAGGTGATTTCAATGCAAACCAGGACATTTCCATGCCTTTTTGCCTTTTTTTAAATTTAATGTATACATTAATTAATTAGCAAAGAAAAAGAGAAAGGAGCAGCAAAATCACTTGGCTCTTTCTAATCATTCTCTGGCTGCATGGTTCCAATTGCATGGTGTTAGCTGCAATCTGCCAGATGTACTCAGGTTTGGATGCTGTTACTTAACCTAGAGGCTGTGACAGTGTTTGGATAATTCTGATGTTATCCTGAGAGGATTAGGATACATAGACAAATTTAAACTCTCTTCTCCAATACGTATTTGAAGATGATGTACATTTGCAGGAGACCGGCTGTCACAAACCTAATTTGGCCTATGTTTTTATTTGAACATATGTGGTTTCTCAAAGAAAGTGAATTGTAGGCAGAGATGAAAGCCGTTCAGTGCCTCTGATCTCAACAATGTCACTTCCAAATAAGATCACCTTCACTGCACATTTTCTTTTCCTGGCAACAATCTGAGGGAATTTACAGAATTATGAACACAGCCTTTTATTTTCAGAGTTTTAAGAAATCAGGCTAGATCCTGATACATTGCTTTTTTTCAACATATAATGAATGTTATAGAAAAAATGTAGGGCTTTATTGTTTTCAAGGTAATATAATTTCCTGAGAACTGAAGGAATATAGACACAATGCCACCAAAAAGCTTGGTTTTTCCTCAGATCCACAACACCAAAAAATGCATTTAGAAGCCACTTGAACTCCTTTTATTGTGCCTAAAGAAAAATACCAATGCAAGAAAACCATACTTTAAGTAGTAAGAGCATCAGCCCTTTTCAGAGGTGAAATGTAGAAGCTAGACTTGTAATTTTATACACAATACATAAGGAAATCTTTATACACTGGAAAGAGTGAACCTGATATCAAGTTTTTCCACATCAGAAAAGTCAAAAGACTTACTGCTGCTCTTGATAGAGATATGGCAAAATTGTCAGTTTCATTTCAACTTCTT
This sequence comes from Rhadina sibilatrix, assembly GCA_013400275.1. Lineage (NCBI taxonomy): Eukaryota > Metazoa > Chordata > Aves > Passeriformes > Phylloscopidae > Rhadina > Rhadina sibilatrix. The sequence continues at coordinate 186,355 of VWYO01014102.1, read as the reverse complement.
TTTGTTGGTACATTTTAATCAGAAACATCACAGTAAGAGCTGCCTTCCAAATGACAAATTGAGATAGAAAATATCACCTCTGTTGCCACATTGGCATTTCAGTAGATATCCTAATTGTTAAATGCTTGATTTCTTACATCTAGTAAATGTATTATGACAGCTTCATGCATCTAATCTTAGATCATTGAGGAAAGAGACAGAATATACATCTAGGAAGAAAAAGAAAGAAAAGGAAAAAAAAAAGTATGACATTTCTTAACCATTTCTTGGTTTGCAAAAATTGCTATCTATATGTATTGCTATCTATATATCTACATCTATAAAAATTGCTATCTATATGCCTATTACTTTTAGACATATAGCACACTTGAAGTGTAAAACATCAACAAGCACTTTCACATTTCCAGGTTGTGGACAAAAGTTTTAGAACACAAGGAGCTTACTGGACTGCTAGATTTTCCTGCTGTGTTGCTTACGGACCCATGTGGTTTTAAACCGTGTGGTTTTTCATGTGTTATTCCTTTTCCAAATAAAACAAAGAGACAGCATTTCCTATGAAGCACAGGTTTGCTGAAAAGAAAGATATTAGCAAAGAGCGTCTACATTCTATGCCTTCGAGTCATCACCATTAAGCACCACTTGTCACTAGAAAAATATAAAAGTGTTCTTAAGTCTTTATAGAAACACAAACAATAGCTTGAGTGGAAAGAGTTGTTTAGTATTTACTGAGCTTTGAAAATGCTCTGCTTTTAAGTCTCTGTTCTGCCTTGAAATGCTCTTTCTGTACATAAAGCATAAATACCAATTATATAGTCCACTGAGGACCATAAGTATAGAATACCAAAGTGGAAGGGTGAGATAATTTGGATTTAGGATTAGGTGTTCTATAATTTATGAAAACAGCTACATTTTTTGTTCCTCAGCACTCTTTATTTCCAGCTGAAATAAACTGTTATTTTTTTATATCTCATTGTACGGACGCTTTCATAGTTTTTGAATTGCTTGTCCTTGGAGTCTGTTGTAATTTCTGAATAATAATTTACATTCAAAATTTTGTTATATTATCTCTCTACAACACTATTGCTGCTATACCAAGGAAAAACTGTCTGTTCTGTATGTGAGTGTTCTGTATGTCTGTCTGTGACTTGTGTGGACAACATGTATATAATGTGTGTCATGGTGCATATATGTGCTGTGCTAATTGGGAATGCATCTTCAGCTACACTGCTTCAGCTACATGCAGCTGCTGTAGCCCCACCCTCTCAGACCATCAGATCCAGTGAACTGTATTTCTCCTAACATTTAAGTACCACTTCATACAGGCACAAAAGTTGTGCTCATACTCCCTTTATTATTAAACAGACCAAAAATAGACTAATTCTAAAACAGGAACTACAGCTTGATTTTAGCTAGCCAAGGAACTTGTTGCATTACTAGGTTGCATTACTAGAAAAAATGTTTAGGGTTCTTTCTTATTTGAAAATTAAATACAATAAAAAGAAAAGGAAATTAATTGTAATGTTGAGAAAGGACAATCAGTCTTTATACAAAACATACACACAACCTTAGGGGCACTTGCCAGGGCTGTTTACAGACTTGGTGTCATTCTTGCTTCTCTAGTATTCACACCTTGAATTCCATGTCAAGTTCTGGGCCCCTCATTCTGGGAAGGACACTGAGGTGCTGGACCAAGTCCAGAGAACGATGACAGAGCTGATGAAGCACAAGTTCTGTGCTTCACGATGATGGAGCACAAGTTCTGTGAGAAATGGTTGAGGAAGCTGGGCTAGTTCAGCCTGGAGAAAAAGAGGGTCAGGGGTGACTTTATCCCTCCCTACAACCACCTGAAAGGATGTTGTAGTGAGGAGCAGGAAGAGGGGGCTGAATGTATTGGTCTTTTCTCCCAAGTAATAAAAAAGAGGCCTCAGATTCTTCCAGGAGAAGTCTAGATTGGATATTTAGAACAATTTCTTCCCTGTAAGGATGGTCAGGCATTGGAACAAGCTCCCCAGGGAAGTGCTTGAGTCACCATCCCTGAAGATATTTAAAAGACATGTAACTGTGGCACCTGGGGATATGGTTTAGGGGTGGGCAGTGCTGGGTTTATGATTGGACTCAATGAGCTTAGGGGTCTTTTCCAACCCAAATGATTCTGTGATTCCCTCCTCATGTATGTTGGCTTCTGGGTGATCTGATGGCATCACAAGGGTCCCCTTGTTCACCAGTTGGGGCTCAGGAATACAAGATTCCCTGTGTAGCCAGCAAATTTCTTACCTTCTTCAGCTCAAGCACTACATGTCAGCTCTGCCTCATTATTTTGGGGTTTTTTTTTCCTCAGATCACTACAGCAGTGAAACATACAGAACCTTCCTCTACCACTCATACAGTATCTGCCAGCAAGTAGCCAAAAGAAACATCTTCCCAGCCTTGCCCCAGCAGCATCTGCTGGTTGTGCTCCAGGTGCTCAGCAAGCCTATGTTTGACAAAAAGGAAAGGAAATAGAAAGACAGCAACTTGTTCCACCAGTGCTTAGGTGAGGGAGGTCTGTATTACAGCAGAAGTTTCTTCCAGCAGTAAATTTCTTCTTGAAAAACTCAGAAAAAACCCCGTAATCTCTTTTCAAGAGCCAACAAAAGAAGAAAACTTGCACAGGACTCATCATTTATCTGTATAAAAATGGATTAAGCATGGTAATACACCCCCTATTTTACAGAAGCAGAAATTGAAGCAGTGGTTAGGTACCTTCCCTGCAATTGCAAATTGCTGTGTGGCAGAGAAAACAAAATCTATACACAGTATTAATCACAGATATTTGCCCAAAGACCTAAGACATGTTATGATGCAAAATATTTCTTAATTATTATTTTGATTCAGGCAAAATGCGGACCTTACCCAATTACATTTATTACTTCTTTGTTTCACATTCCTAATCACTAATTCCTAATAGTTTTTTGTTGTTTTGAATAGAAATGAAGGCAATTACTAATAATGGAGCTTCAAACAATGCTTTAAAAATATTTTACTTAACATGTAATAATCTTGTTGTGAAATACCACACTGCATGATGTCATACAGTAGGTAACAGGCCAAGGAATGGAAAAGACTAGTAGGAAGAAAGGGTCCCAACATGTAATTTCATAAATCTTCTTAATAATGGCAAGGAAATTACATTTCTGACAGCTGAGAAGGACTAAAAATGTCTGTGTGAAACTTAAAGAAGCTTGAATCAGAAAAGCCCAGGTAAGCTCATCACATATTTTTCTGTGTTGTAAACTTCCAGTCCAAACTTTATATATAAAGTGAAGTTGTGTGCTAGTTTGACTAGGGTAGAGTTAATTTTCTTCGCAGAGACTAGTACAGGGCTGTGCTTCAGACTTGTGCTGAACACAAGGTTGATATTAGAGATACATTTTTGTTATTCCTGAGCAGGGTTTCCACAGAGTCAGGGCCTTTTCTGCTTTCCATGCTGCCACACGGGTAAGCAAGCTGGGGGTGCCTGTGAGGAGACACAGCCAGGACAGGTGACCCCAACTGAGCAAAGGGATATTCCAGACCATACTACACCATACTCATTGTGCAGAGAGGGGTGGAGAAGGAGGAGGAGGAGGATGTTTGGAGTGATGGAGTTTTGTCTTCCCAAGGAAGCCTTTTGTGTGATGGGGCCCTGCTCTCCTGGAGATGGCTGAACATCTGCCTGCCCATGGGAAGCAGTGAATCAATTCCTTGGTTTGCATTGCTTAAATGTGCAGATTTCCCTATTAAACTGACTTTATCTAAACCCACAGGTTTTCTGGCTTTTGTCCTTTCCATTCTTTCCCCCATCCTGCTGATGGGGGAGTGAGTGAGTGGCTGAGTGGGACTTGGTTGCCAGCTGGGGTTAAACCATAACAAACTCTCACTTAAATTCTGCCTGCTCTTCCTTTTGTTGAGTCACTGAGCCAGTAAGCCAAAAAAAAACTCGCTACATTTGCAGAAAGTCTATCCTTGAAATGTGTGATAAGAGAAGCCCTGTTTGTCCATGGAGCTGAGCAGCTGGAAACATACCCGTTTCAGAATTTTATCTTCACTGAGAACACATGCTGGTGGCTTGAGGGTATGATAGCCCAAGAGCGTATCAGAACACTGGTGCTTCAAATTTTAACATACATCTTATCATGTGAAAAATTCTTTGACTGATTGATAGGTTTTATAACACTTTCAAATTTTTCCTGGGTTTAGCTTTGCTTTTAACCACATGCTAGTATGATATAACCTGTTGTTTCATCTGCATCTGTGCATGCCATCTCCCAGAAATTTGAGAAATACCACTTGTATATTTCCAGCATGAGTTTGTCCCTACTTTTTTCAGCAACTTTGAAATATCAGGATCATAATCCGCCCATAAGTAAAAGCAGCTGTATAAATTTGCAACTAATATTTTGAATAATTTTGGGTTTATTTCTTATAATTTTCTTGTGTTTAAACCGTGTTCAACAAGATATTGTCTATTACTTAGCATTTACATCAGGATCAGGTTTCTTTCTTCAGGAGGTTACTGGAAATTTAAGATGTTATTTGTATTCTTTGGGTAAAGATCAGCCTCTTCAGATAGAGTTTTAGTTCCTGTCTCAAGCATTTTTCAGTTAGGGAAACCAGACTGGATGAAAACTTCCACACACCCTCAGTCAGATGTAGTTTGCTCCTAAATGCTCTCCAACACTAAAACTGCTGGTATCAGCTGTCACCGATACCAGAGTGATGGAGACACTGAAATTGCTGAACCTGAATGAACACATCCACCTTCCAAAGTGATTTACAAGGAAAGATATGATGTGCTTGGTGAAACAGAAAAGTTAGCTTACTTGATGAAAAACAAGGGTTTTTTTTTTTTAAAAAAAAAATCTTTCTTTTTCTTTGTCTTCAGTTAGGCAAGATTTAAACTATTTTACTTTAACACCTTGAAATTCTTCATCTTCTTTGCAATCCACTAAATCACTACTCTGTCAGCAGAACTTGTGCAGGCTTGAAAGACAGACACACAGCAAACAATCTCTGAAAAATGGAATTTTTTACGTGGCCTCTGGGTTTTGCAGCATTCTTTCTTTTTATTTTTTTGAAGAACATAAAATTAAGGAATAGTCTAGATGCATTACTAGGAGGAGATGGAGCAGCACAAACATAATGCAGTGATAACTTGGATAACTGATTCTGCTAAGTAAAAATCCTCTGTCACAAGATGCTCTAACAAAGAAATGATTGAAGTTTGACTAAAAGGCATGACAGTCAAGTCAGAGACATCCCAAGCTTTTGGTCTCACACAGTGTCTGGCTTTTCTTTTCTAAGTGAAAGAACAGCCTGGAGTCAGGGATGGAAGGGAGCAAGAGGGGATAAAAGTCAGTCAGGAGACTTGGCAAGTCTCGGAGAAATGGCAAGGCAGTGTAAGATGTTCTCTGATATGAAAACACTGCCACACAGAGTGATGAAAACACATAGCAAAATTTACAAGTGAAGGAAAGAAAGTTTGCTGTGCTTCAGAGACATCGGGGACAGGGGCAGAGCAGGCAGAAGTAGACAAAGAAAATCCAAAATAGCAACAAATGGGCCTCCTGGGCAGTGATTTTGCAGCCAGGGAGGGAAGAGGTTCCCCAGCAGATCAGTCTTCAGCCCTGTAAGCAGCAAAGGGATGGACATCTGTTCCCACAGACTGCAAGAGTCAGGAAGTTCAGTAAGTTTTCCCCTTTTCAAATCTGTTCTCCTGTTTCACTAAATCAGTAAAAAAGGTAGGGAGGCTGTGTTTTTCTGCTACAGAGACCTTCCCTTACAGCTGTTTCTCCTTTGTAACAGATGATTGGGCTATATTACCTACAAAACACTGCTCATGTCCATGTTAAAGGTAACTGTGATTACTCACATGCTTCTGGTTTTAACTGCCTCTTATTTCTTGCTTTACAAAATTGTTTGTTTCCTCTAAGTTTGTTGATAAGGCCTCTGAAAGGCCCAACTAATGATGACCCCACAGAATAGGAGTTTTTGCCAGTAAATATGGTAAGTGGAGTAAGGGAACCTGGTTAACTATGTCTTTGGATGACATTATTGTTTCAGGTACCTCATCTAAAGAGAAGAATGCTAAAAAGAAAAGAAGATGGAAAAAAGGAAAAATAAATCTTTGGAAGATATTATGCACCATGGTAATGAAAAGAAAAAAAAANTTATACTACAGAGAAAAAAAAAAAAAAAAAAAAAAAAAAAAAAAAAAAAAAAAAAAAAAAAAAAAAAAAAAAAAAAAAAAGCCATTTTTCTGCTTTCCAGTCCACCTTTCAAGTATTTCAGCTATGGATTGTGCTTAATCTCCATCTCTCTCTTGACATGTCATGTAACAGTTATTTCTAATTCACCTGTTCTTAGAGGCAACAACAATTTTTTTCCTGAAAATTGCAGATCTTTCTTCACTGAATTTCTCTGCAGCATTTCCAACTGCATGACAGGTCTGAAATTATCATTATTAAAAACTATTATTTGAAAAGCTCCAGCTTGGTCCTGAAGCTGTTGAAGGGTCTGAATTATAGAACCTGCAGCAAGAGAGCACCAGAGAATGTTTTTGCCAGTGTGCAGCCAATCATGAATTGTGTTTCAGCTTGATAGAAATGCTCATACACTGCATTCAAATGATGTGCTGGTCCTTTAATTTAAAATTTACTATTTAAGACTTTTTTTAGTTTCCTAATAATTTCTTTCTTTTAGAATTATGACCTGGCAGTACAAGAATTCAGGGCAACAGAATAGGAGGAAATGCATTAGACTTACTTTTTCTCTTCTAAGGGATGCAGAAAAACTCATGAAAGCTTAGTTCAAAGAAGCTATTGCCAAAGAAGGAGTGATTGTTTTTCGAGATGAAAAAATGATAGGCAATTTCAGATATGAAATAAATCTGTAATATCCACTCTAGGACAGAACTTTGCTGCTAACATAAAGAATTCTCTCAGGATAACTCGTGTTCTACAGAAAAGATAAACAAAGGAGACAAAGGTACAAGAGCAATTACTCAGCATGAGGAAATATAGAGAACAATGTTGAAGAATGGTAATGCCAACAATGTCTTGGCTCAATAAACAGTGAGAGTGAAATCTTGTAGATTTGAAGATGGATAGAAGTCATCAGAAAGTTAGCAGCACTTGAAGATATCTTACAGATTCAAAAGTCTTGGATTCCCATCACCTCTGTTCCTTTTTTCCCCTCTAAGCTTATGAACCACATTGTTGATTCTAAAAGCTGAAGAATCTCTCCTTAGGAAATACACCCCTTTCCTGTTGCCGAGAAGTAGCTGCACCCATAAGAAGCTGAAGGACTTAGATGCTCAAAACCCTTGCTTGATCCTTTGGGCCACATCTAGGATTACTGCAGAAATGCAGTGGAAATCTTTACAAGTGGGTTGGCAGATGACCTCACAAACTTTCCTGCTCTTATCCCAAAAGAGTTCTCTAAAACCTAACTGAAGATAAGGCTGGAGCAGTGTATGACTAAAACATGCAGAAGGAAAATGACTTTTCCTCTTGTAATGCCCAGTTACCCAAAGCATATAAATAACTAAAGAGCACTCAGGCAGATACATGGCTGTAAAGTAGGAGCTGAAAAGATCTATTGACCCCATCTGACACACTTTGCAAAGCACAGCTACAGCCCAGCCGAGTGCTGCCATTCAAAGGCAGCTGATAAGAGGCAGCACAGCAGTCCTGAGGGGACCACACTTTGTGAACACAGACAGTGATTATGCTGAAATAATTAACACCTCTAATCAAGCAGAGGATGGCAAGGTCCAAAACACTGATTTTGTTCCCTTTATTGAAGAGAAAGAACCTGTTCTTTTATCCTAAACACTGTATCAGCCCTATGTTCACACTGCTACAAGTAACAGAGCTCTTATTTTTTCACAATCCACTCTGAACACACCAAACTGTGCACAGTATGAGCTGATAAAGCTTGACTTGAACATTTTTTCTGAATGTAAATTGCTGTAGGCTTTAAAGGACTCCAGATCTCCCTGAGGTAAGTACAAACTATTTTTAAAATGGATTTGATAACACGTCTGTTTTAAAAGTCAGTTTGAAACAGGGTATGTCTGTGTGCTAATGGGAGTAAATGGGATTGTGAAACATATGCTTCAGGCCTTTTAAAAAAAAATAATGCAAGAATTTGAGGACACAAATGATAAAATAATAGCAATACTGATTCACTCCATCTTCCACTCATTCTCCATATACATCCAGGTGTATGAACATCACAACAGAGACATACTTGGCAGCTGTCTGTAAGTCAGCTGTTTGATGCAACTGCAATTGAATTTCGGCAGCCAGGGCATAACATGGGGGCAGGGAGGGCTTCCATATGGAAGAGGTTTTAAAAGCTATTTTATATGTGGGTATACACATAAATATATCTGTCTGTACCAACTTTTTACATGTATTTTTACATATATCCATACATATATGTATGCATACACAATTTTTGGACAAGATATCCACAGAAGACTTTTACTTACCAGCAGACTGTTATAGTACCAACCCAGCCCTTTGTATATTCCCACTTTGAAATGTCTCTTTTCTCATCTGAGCTCTCAGAGGGCACAATGCATCCCCTGGGGCATACAGATGCCTCTAAGAGTAAGATAAGGCAGGGTATTAGGGAACTTTCCCATCTCCAAGGGAAACAGCAAATGTGTGAGGGAACCCACTACATTGGGAGGGCAGGAGTGTGAGCCCCCCAGGCTGACAGTCCTGTGAAACTCTATATCATTAAAAGAGAAGCCTTGGTGAGGGGGAAGCAGGACAGTACCACCACAGAAATGAAGAGTAAACAGGTCTGTGCACTTTAAAATATGGTGGGAAAACTTCAATTATTTTTAATAGAGCCAAGGATTTACCACCCTTATAAACCAAACATTTCTAAAGTATTTTCCCACTGGCTGTCTCAGCACAGTGGTGGATGAAAGAGCAAGCAGCAGTCTCCCACAGGTATGATTCTTCTGCCCTTGAACAGCAACTGGGACATGTGGAAATTGCAATTTCTGCTGGTGATTGATTCTGGCTCCAGCACCATCCATGACTCGTTTCTCTGCCAGCATCTGCAATCACAGTTTGCCAAGATCAAGTTTCACTCCAAAATAAAAAAAAAAATGTTGCCTTTTCTCAAATTAAAAAAAAAAGAAATCTAAAGAACAAAGGAAAAAGATAAAAGGGCACTTTGGAATATCTTAGAGAATTAAATTGTCACATTTACTCTGAATCATTTATCTCATAGAAAATATCTACATGTACTCATCACTTTGTTCTTGTTTATGCCATTTCTACAAAACTATGCTACAAATCATTGGACTTAGAATGACTGTTTCAGTCAGTGTTATGTGGAACTGTATGAAGTAGTCAGAGAAAAGAAAAAGACACTATATCATTTTACCATTTTCTTGGAAGAGAAAGCAAAACAAAGCCATGATCTAATTTTTTTCAAGTTAAATGCTTTAAATGTTTGAGGTAGGGGTAGAATTAACTTGTTGAAAATGTAATCTCTGTCTTCACATGCTGGGTTCTTGCTAAGTCTGTAGGCCTGGAAGCTCCTTAGGCACTTTCCAACTTGACCAGAAAATTCCCAGAGAGATTATTTTGACTTGTTTAGAATTCCTTAGAATTGCCCATTGTGCAGACTGTTCCTTACAGTGTAGACTAATAACAGGGATCTGAGTGCTATGTTTGTCACTAAGGCATTAGAAGTGATCAGAGCTATAACTCTTGCAGTAGCAATGGCAGCATTTAAGTCATAAGAAGATTTCTATGAGAACCAATTTTTTTTTTCTTTCTTTCTTTCCTGACACAGAATTTAAATAAGAACTTCAATGTCATGGTGCCTAAAAGAGTTTGTGCTCTACCACAGGGGCAGGAGAGTAAAAATGCCTCCACTTCTGAAGTGGAAGGGGCTCAAGACTGGCAGCACCCCAAAGTGTGGTCTGTAGATGTGCAACCCCACGAGTTACTTCTTATTGTCAATACAGGAAAATTATTAAAGAACCTGATCTCAACAGAACAGATAGGTGGTTATGAAACCGTATGGTAAACCAGGAAAATATCCCTGTAGGCAAAGCTGTCAAGGCTACAAAAATCTGAGAGTAAAATTGGTATAAATAATTATCTGGAACCAATGAGGCAAGAAAGACAAATGCTGTCAAGAGAGAATGAGATACAAATTTAAAACCCAGGCTGCAGGGAGACAGATGAAAGCCAACCATTGTTACAAAGTACAAGATAAGAGGAACAATACTGTGGTGATTCTTTTCAATTGAAAAACAGTAGTCTTAAAAACAGTTAATCAAGCCCAGAATATTCATACATTGCTAGTTAATCTAACTTTGCTTCTCAAGTGTTCTTGTTTTCCATTTTGAACACAACTAAGGAAAATGAATTATGAATTATGTAGATTAATCTCATCCTGGAATTAATTTTCATCATAGCTGCTGAATATTTGTACACAAATACCATATTGCTGCAACGCATCCTACACAAGTAATTTAATGCTGTGAATCCAGGAATGCCTCTTTGGAATGAATTGGTGAAAATTTTAAAAGGTTTTTACTCTGATGTCAAACACTGCACATAAATGTTTCAAAAGGGAATGCAAGAACCACCAAAGTGGGATTAGCTAGGCATCTCTTTCTAAGTTTTCCTGGCTTATAAAACCCTTGCTACTGCACAGGCATTGTAGATCTGAACATGTTGGTATCAGTAGACCATATTCATAAAAGAAATGGAAAATCTGCAGGGCAAGAATGCAGCTAATAGCCACAAAAGCAAAGCAACAGTCAGGCTGGAAAAGAAAGACATAAGGAATTGCAGCAGTAGCCACAGAGATACTTTTTAACGGAGCCTCAAGTTGTATTGCAGAGAGGTTTTGCTTCTACAGTCAAACAATAAATGCAGCTCTCAAACAAATGTTTCCAGTCCCTGCATGGATCCTCTCATGCCAAGGCACCTCAGATACAGATTTCAAATGCATGCTTCCTGATATTTTTTCCTTTGCAGAGAACATTATTGTCAGTTTAAGCAAATTCATTTCCTCCTCACACGCACAGTTACAGTTCTGAGGGAAGACCTACAGCTTTGGGCTTCTAACTTTGGTCCTCTTCACTGCACATGAGCTTGGGTCCAAAGCAGACGGCAGAAATACCCAACCACACACTGTGCAGGGATCCACCACAGTCAGTGCTGCACTCTAGGGAGGTAACCTGGGACTTGCACATTCTGAACATCTTTCAAGTGCAGTTATGAATCACATCAAAGCGAACAAGACTGCTGCACAAACTAATCCTCCTTTCTCTTGAGTTTCACCGCAATTACACTGCATTTGAGGCACAAAAGATATCAGCTGACTGAACCAGTGCTTGCATGCCAGGGACATCTTGGTAGATCCAATAAGCCAGATAATTCATGCACAGATGGACAGCAATAACTGTTATGCTCATCCCTTCCTACTACTAATATTTTTGCAGCTGGATTGCTTTCTTAGACAGAGGAGAATAAAGATTCACATAATAGATACCAGAGTCTCTATTATTAGTATGCAAAAGCAAACTTCATTAATGTTTACTGACAGCACGAACTACTTAAGTGATTCAGTCTGGTGTCCTTTAGTCATAGACTCTTGAGGACTGAGGCTTTCTATATAGCAGCAGGGACCTCTTCCACAATAAACACTGATGCTCAGTTAATCCATGTTCTAATTAATTGGTTTTCTTCTACTGTGCATTCAAATCTAAAAGGGATTTTTATATCAATTTATCAGATTTAACAAACCAACACAAAGCAGTTAGAGCTGTTGTAGTTATTGTATCCTTTCCCATACCGAGTGGATAGAGAGCATCAGTTTTATTTCTAGTGTGAGCAGGTGCATTGTCACAGAAATCAGAGCCAGGAATCTGGAGCAAGATGCTTGGTAAGTCACACTTAAAGGTGACAGGGCTACACTTCCCTATATTATGTATTAATGAACCCAGTCCAGCAGAGCCAGAGAGGTCTCTATATCACAGAAATCTCCACAACAAAGCATAATCAGTGGAGTTAAGCTCATTAATAACAGACCCAAGTGTATGTCAATGCAGTAGCAAGAAAACTATTATTTATTAGAGAAAAGATACTCATGGAAAGACAGATTTTTACCTCCATCAGCTTACTAACCAGCTGTTTTCTCAGAGATGTGGATAGAAGGAGAGCTACATCTCATTTGCTTTTTCTCAAAAACTTGTGCATTATAACACAGATGCAATAGATTTGTTAGCCAGGGTTTCTCTGGGCAGAAAGTACAGGGTGATCTTTCTGCATTTTGGGTCACAGAAGTGATACCATTAAGGATGACAAAGGTAACCTCTAAGTAGACCTTAATGTGCCAACTTTCTCTGACCCCTCTTGAGAGTTGTCTGCAGATGTACATGCCATCAGTCCCTTTATGTTACTATATTAGCTTGCATATTCCATCAAAAGAGCTTAGTTTCTGGAAAGGGAACTAAAATTCACTTTCTGTTCATGTTTTAGGTTTCCAAGTGTAGTTTCATTTAACATTAGCGCAAATCTACAACACTTCCAAAGCTACTAACTTATAGGATCATTTCTTTAGGAGACATTAAAAGAGGTACCTATGTGTTCTGTATACGTGAGAAAGCTGCTGAAAGACTTGGGAGAGTTTCTCCTCCTCAGAAACAGATAAGAGGAAGCAAAAAATCTTGCTGCGTGGGGAGAGAAAGAGCAGTTAACAAAAAGTTGCAACAGGACCGCTTCAGGGTTTCATCTAAAAACCCTGAACAACAAAACATTCTAGTTTGATCAGAAGAATTAGAATTAAAAGGAACCATAGTATCTCTTCAAAGGAGAATTCAGTGAGGTAGACATTGCACTAAATGCTGTGCAAGGAAAGTACTACCTCAAAACTCTTTACCTGGCTCATACTCATTTGTGCATATTACACTTGCTAGACTTATTTCCAGACTTGACATGGGCATAGGCTACAGACCATCCCTATACCACAGGATTCTCTTTCTCCTTCACACCGCCTCAGTTTTATCTGCTATTTTCATTGATCCCTTCCTGAATGCATACACAGAAACAGAGACAATTATGTATGAAACTTAGTGGATGACAATAGAATTCTTTGCACAACCACCTATGCTTTCACAAAATCATTATTAAACCTCACCTAACAGTGTTTGCAATGACATAAACAACTGTAAGGTACCCTGTAGGCTTTTTGGTTGTGGTTCAGTTACCCTTTCCTTTCCATATCACTTGCAACAGGAGAGAAATTACCTTACAAAACTCTATTGCTGACGGTTGCTTACAGCCGTGAGGCCTCATCCCACTCCCACCAGCCTCTATGACTACACCACCAACAAAGAACAGGTCCTTCCAACAGTAAAAAGATGCAAATAATTTCTTTCCAGGAAGCAGAGATAGATGTGTAGCCAGGAGTTTATTGGTGCTTCCCTTGCATCTGTCTTCTCCAGGGAGCTTTTTTCTTGTTCGTTGTTTTTTTTGCTTTTGATCCTCCAATGGCCCCCTTGGCTGCCTCAAGCAGATGTTTTCAGTTGTCATTGAAGGCAATGACTAATCATAAAGTTCCAGCAAGACAGAACAACTCACTGTGAAATGAAGCAGCACTAAGAAGCCACTGGGATCTGTGACCTGCAGGAGGGTTTGAGAGAGATGTTATTTTCATGCTACCAGTCAGAATTGGTTCTTGAACAGCCCACCAATGGCAAAGTCCTAGTTCTTGCTCCATTTCACCCCAGGAGAATTCACTGTACAGTCCTAAAACAGGTCTTCTGTGAGGAGGAGCCATCAAAATACAGGTGCAGACATGTCTCATGTCAGAATTAAGGGCTCCATCCTCAGGGGTAAGTTTGTCTCATGAGCAAGGCTGAAGAAATCCTCTCTCCTTTCATTTCATTCCTTGAGCTTTGTCATCCTTCAGTTACAAAACTAAATATCACTGCTGTGCTGTTTGAAGCAGCTCTGATTAATTCACCTCCCCGAGACATAATGATGATAACTGCAACAGAAGTGAAAAGCTCACACCCAGCTACCAGACACCAAATAACCAGAAATGTAGAAAAGAGAGCAGGTCTGACTCTAACTGCCCTGTTTAATGGCACGGAGATTGCAAACTCTCATTTCTCACCTGCTGCAAAAAAATCTCCTGCCATCCCTTTTTTCTATCATCCTCTGAATTGTAATACAAGACAGTGCTTGTACCTTCAGTGCTGCTTACCTCCTGCCATTAAGAGACTTCTACTTTTAAGCATATTGAAGAGCTAAATGTGTATTTATGGTACACAAAATGCTTTGCTTAGCCTTATAGGGGAGAAAACTGTATGAGTCCCTTTATGTTCTATCAGAGATGTGTTTAGCATTCCACAATCAAACGTAATGCAAACTGGCATCAGTTTTACTGAGAATAATAAGCCAAAACATAATGTGAATACATAAAAAGTGTTGTTGACAGCCTGTTTACAAAATTGAGGACTTTAATGCAGATTTTGTTTTAGCACAAAACCTATTAGCATAATAAGAATACCATCTTCATCAGACAACCTGTTATCCTCAGCTGCACTTTTTTTGAGAAGGCTGACTTTCTCAGACACCCTGAAACTTGGCTGCCTCACAGTCCTCACTGCCACTAATCCCATGTATTTCTGAAGGTTTTATGAAGGCTTTTCTATGAATAAATATGGATGTTCTCCCCACTTCTCAGTGCAGATAGGTTTACATTATTAAACGCTTGCCCTTTGGGGACACAGCATTTTGTAAACCTCCAAGTTCAGATTTGCATGTACAAACAGGGCAATTAGACAAACATTTCAGTAGTTTAGCACTTTTTCAAGGACAAACCCATTCGCTTTCTCCAGGTTATGAAGGTCAGAGTAATAGAACTAAGATAAATAACCTGAAATATTCAATCTAGGCTCCAGTTCAGGAAAGCAGTTAAGCAAGTGTTTCACCATTCAAGAACACAGATGCCTTTTTAGAAACAAAATATCCTTTAAATACTTCTATATAAAAATGTTTTTCCCAATTAAGGACTTTCTTTGAAGAACATATGCTTAATACATCTGGTTGAGAGGAGACATTTCACATGAGCCTACCTGTGCTTTGTATGAAGCCCAGCTCTCTGTGATACCTTTACTAA
>VWYO01014102.1:77331-171069 GCA_013400275.1 Rhadina sibilatrix | reverse complement strand
AACAACAACAACAACAACAAAAAACATAGGCATTTGAAATCCAAGGAAGACTTCTGCAGGCAACAGTGCACAGAGAGAATGAAAGCAGCCATTTAACACAAAGGTGGTGCACAAGGCTGTTTTTTCTATAAAACACAAAGGAACAAACCTAAGCTTGGTTGTGTAACTTTTATTTTGGTGTTCTCCCTCTCCTGAGTGCTTGCCTTGCAAACTCTTTCAATGTTTGTGTATGCAGCAGGTATAGAATTGTCTACATATATCTATCTCATCAACAGAAAAATTTGTTGATGGGTTAATTCTTAATTTTTTTCCTGTACAGAGATGCCAATTTTGACAGATATTTTACATGGGCAACAAAATTGAAAAATTGTACCTAATTTGGACAAGAGAAAATTCATGCAAAATTTAATTATATCAGGGAAATTTACTGTAAAAGTTTCAAAAACCCCTTACAACAAATGCTAAATCTAAAATGTAAATATTTACAAATTCAAATATTTAAAAATCTCCAGTCTAATTATATACAGTATATATATAACATGTTCTCTGGATTTTCTTGCTATCTAAAGGTGTTCATAGCAATTAAAATGTAAAAAAAAAAAATCCATTTTCTCTTAATTTACATTAACTTGGAGTACTTATTTGGAAATGAATTTCTGGCTCTAACCTGCCTTGGAGAAAATATATAACCACCTACTTATTTTTCCAGTCTGACAGTGGAAATAAGAATACAGGAAATATTTTATCGCAAGTGAAAGGATTGTGTGATTATGTTTTTAATATTCATCTCCCCTTAATCTTGTTCTTGACAAATATCTTGAACTGTCAAGTGGCCTTATTTACTGGCAACACTGAAAACTGTGCCTATAATGACAATATTTATTATCTGGAATGAATCCTGACAAGATTTTGCTTGCAGTCACCATGCATGTTGTGCATGTGCATACCTTACATCATATATAGCAGTTAACTGAGGTCTTTGAGCTCAAGTAAATTACATTTGGACTCTTCACTGGCTTCAGCTGGTATGGTACAAAAACTCAACATACATTATTCATATCTTTCTTCAGTCTGACATTAATATTTCTTCCTATTTTCACAAAGTCAAGATAGAAAAAATTTCCTCACATAAATTATTGCCAATCAAGTCACACTGCTTGGGACCAGAGCTGCTGGATCTAGAAACATTTTTCTCTGAGTTCAAAGTATTTGCCCACATTAATCCCCC
Source organism: Rhadina sibilatrix (assembly GCA_013400275.1). Classification (NCBI taxonomy): domain Eukaryota; kingdom Metazoa; phylum Chordata; class Aves; order Passeriformes; family Phylloscopidae; genus Rhadina; species Rhadina sibilatrix. The sequence goes on along the minus strand of VWYO01014102.1, from coordinate 169,841 downwards.
AAGTTGTTTTTCCAACTAGATCTTAAAAATAAACAGTCGTGTGTTTGCCTGTGGAAATGCACATACCTTTAAGGCAGAGAATGTATGAATTAGATTTCATTGCTCACAGCTTTAACCACCACTAAAAATCTAGATCAAAGTTTAATAATTTAGTTGCTATAATCAAAGCAGCAGCACTAAGTTTGATATATTTCTATCAAGCTGGTAAGTTGCTCCTTATTTATAAAAACCTTAAAAAATATGTATGTACTCCACAGGTTTCCTTTTTTAGGTGCTCTGGGAGCTTAATAAATAAATTCACTATCTATAATCTGTAGCCATCTGAGTTCAAAAGTGAACTCAGGAAACATAAAGAGAAACAACATTTTCTAAACCATCAATACTTCTGAGTCAAGTAGAGGAGAATCTTAAGTTTTCAGTTAATGTCCATGAGCCCCAGCACTGTCAGACTTGCTGTGATTTTTTACTTCAATTCAGTGGCTGTAATGGTCTACATGACCAATGCTTGAGATACACACAAGTGGTCATAGGGTGGAAAGTACAATAGGTGTATATATATTAAATAGAAGGAGACTATGCACATCACTGACATTAGGAAATAACCCTTTTTCCTATTTTCCTTAAAATGGTTTGTAAGTAAGAGGGGTTTTCTCACCCTCATAAACTTTATTAAGGATGAGTAGACAGAGGCCATCCAGAGAAAAGTAGGACAGGAAAAACAAAAAAGTTAAGGATTTGTTTGACAAACAGAGTGTGAATGAATAAAGAATAAGGTTTAAAATAGCCAATATGTGGGAAAGGAAAAAATCTGGTGGACGATAAATGCAAGAGGAAAGGAGGCATGAAAGGAAGCAGGGAAAAAAAAGAAAAATCTGCAGCTCCCTGCTGGATTATGTCTCTTGTTGTAGCAGTCTGCAGGAACCTTACTCCTATTATCTTGTACAGTTAGGCAGCTCATACACCATGGACAAACCAGTATGTGCTGATTTTCTTAAAAATAACAGCAAGTCTTTTACTCCAGCCAGGATAATAGTAGTGATGGGCAAGACCACATCTTGAGAGGGCTTTTTTCCCATTACTGATTCATTAGGCAAAGCACTAACTGAAACTACTGCTAATGAATCACTGCTGCCTGTCAAAGCTGCAACAGCAACCTGAAAAGAGAAAATAACAGTGTGTGGTCAACTTTAAACATAGTGCAAAACCCCTTTTGCTGTTTATTATTTTGAGTAGCTCCAGGATGTTGCTAATCTTATAATATTCACCCTAATAAGAAATGTGTGAAGAAAGGTTTCTCTCATCCTCTCCTTTTAGAGCATCTATGGAAGAAGATTTTAATCCTTCTCTCAATAAATCACCAACACTTGTTGATTTTCAGTTGTCCTTAATAAATTGCTCAGATCTTCACATGCTGACTTCATCTGAGCTGGTTAGCACTTATTCTGAATTGCTAGGATTTCCTATCATAAATTCACTTCAGAAATATTAATTTAATGCTTCAGCTATTTCATTTTTTTATTTGGTTTCCAATCATTTTCCTAGCGTCCCATTGGAACAAACACAGTGGCTTATGCTTAGCATATTTATTGTCTGTCTATTTCAGGTGCCACTGATTTTCTGCTGTTGGGAACCTATGAATTTTTTAATGTGGGTAAATGTAGGGAATAACCATCTGATAGCTGTTACACTGATGTTTCCATATATTTATTAGTATCTAAAACAATAGATTGTGTTTGCATATAACTGCATATTTTGCTATGTGTTCAATGATATTTATTTCTTTTGCAAAACCTAAAAGCATCCATATAGAAAAAATATCTTTACCAAGCACTTTGGAAATTTGGATACATTCAGGAAACAAATACGTGAACAAATCCATTGACTAAAAAAAGCTACACAGAAAACCAGCAATACAGCAGGAAATAGAAGCCTTTTATTTCTAGACCTGTTCCCATATACTAAATCTAAAATCATGCTGAGTCACTGGAGGAATTCTGCAGTGCCAGTTGTCTGAAGACAATTTCTGCAAATACTTTGTAAATAATATTTGACTTTTTAGATGAGACCTTTCTCTTCCTGGATGGTCAAGCAATTTTCATTTCTTACCATACTTTTTAAATTTGGTGTCTTAGAAATAATACACTTTATTTCTTCTTTTATTAAGAAAACCAGAATTGCTTTCTAGGACTAGACTTAGTGTTAATGAAGACATGGTACTAGAAGCTTTACCATGTTCTAAAATACGTTTTTATGACTAGCTGTGAAAAAATCCATGCAATTATACAAGTTTCCTTTTATAGCTGTGATCTTCATTTGGCTTATTCCTCAAAGAATAAATCATAATATCGTTCTCGAGACAGTTGGCCATTTCTAATTCTACAAATTAGTTCTATTATTCTAATAGAATTGAGAAACATTTTCTGAACCATACCTCAGTAGCATCTTGCTAGCAAGGTGTTCATAAACTCACTGTGCCATAGAGTAAAACATTTCCAGTTCTTGAACTCATTTTTATTTGACTTGTATTTACTATAGAGATTAAATATATCCAGTCCAGCAGCTCTCAAAAATATTAAACTACCACAGGATAAAGGGTATGTCCCTTCCATGAAGCTCTAGAGGGAATTAGGTTGGCTCTGCAGTGGTCACATATATTTAAATGGTCTAGAATTTGAAGTAAAATGTTAAATATGGAAGTTTAAGGGTTATTCAGAAGAACACAATTAATAATAAAGAATTACAAAAAAACCTAACAAGAGCAAAAAACTGGGAAAAAATGTTCTATGATATTCACTGTGGTCAGATGTAAAGTAGATAGAGGACCAAAATTGACCTTAGCTGACTGCTAAACAATGTGAGCTAATAATAATCCAGCTTGCTATTGTAAGATGTTCTTCTATAAAAATATATTCCTCGGTTTATTTATTAATACAATCCGAGAAATGATCTTAACAATTATTAGGAATAAAGTGGAAAACCAGAAGAAATAAGAAGGCTGCTGTGTAAATCCATGGTGTCTCGGCTTGTGTTGATACTTCTCACATTTCCAACTCAAAAAGGCCATATTGAAACTTCAGAAGGTGGAAAAGGGATGAGCAAAAATATGAGAGCATTTCCTTATAGCAACTGAACAAATAGACTATGATGTCCAGGCTGAAAATAGACCTTTAGAATCATGATTTAGAAAAAAAAAAAGATGGCTATGCATTACCCCTTCCCAACCAAAAGATTTGGGAAAGATGTTGGGAGAGAAGCGAAAATAAATTAGAAGCAAAGGACAGGTACAAAGCAAACATCTGGAATAATTTTTCCATGGTTTATAGTTTATCTGTGATACTCCTTGAGACAGTTGAATTCCCACAGGTTCATCAAGGAGCTGGATAAATTTGTGGAAGGACAATCCATGAGCTGTAATGTAATAAAGGTGCCATCTCTCCTTCAAGAATCTTTTGATCACAGAGAACACAATTTTGTGTTTGCTCCTCTCCTTGAAAGAGGCGGCTGCTAAGCCTAGCTGCCAGGGGCAGATGCTGGGCTGAGCAGACCCTTGGCCACTCTCAGTGTTATTCTTTGCTAGTAGCTCACTATTTGGTGAAGCTCTAGTATTTCCTTGATTCTTTCCTTGCTTTCAGTAACTGCCTTGCTTATCTACTGAAGATGGTTTCTTTTACTCGCCATGGCTTATGTTGCCTGGTGGTGCTGTAATTCATACGTTGCTGTCTTACTGCATTTTACACAGCTCAGAAAGGGCAAATAGACCTCAGAGAATCATATATTTATATTTACTATATGTCTTAAAATAAACATCACCAAACAGCCTAATGGGATGTCAGTGAAAATGAGGAAACCATCCTCTGAGATCAGCCACAACCGTACTAAAGATAATACACTTCTACATTATTTATTACTTAACTAATATTTTATTTAGTTATTTAGAGAGAATTTCACTAGAAAAATAACCTCCACCCACTCTTCAGATCCAATCCATTTTTATGGAATCCTGCACACTACTTTTGTCAAGGATGTTGCCAGTGTAATTGTGCCCTTTTGATGTGCAGATTACATTGATAGCTATAATGGAAGGCAATGAAAAGTGTACTTCATTACCTTGAAATTATCTGAAGCACCTGGGCAATTTTCATTATACTCACATAAAGCTCTGTGTAAACAAACAATTTTATTTTATTTTTACAATTTGCTTTTTTCATTTAAGGTCTTCTTGGCTGTGCAAAAGAAGAAAAAACATTGTTGAAGGAAGGAAAGTCAGTTTATATTAAGAAAATCCTCAGCAAAACAATATGGCATTTAAAAAATTCCTTGAAGCAGAATAAACTCAAGTTTGGTTGCCTAAAAGTATTATCAACATGATTTTGTACTCCCTGTACATTATTTGTCTTCTTTTGACAGGACAAGTAACACAGCAGAAGGAAAATCCCATTTGAGTCCTGTTGATGTAGCACTTCTGAAGCCAGTGAGATCTCTCTTGCTCCAAAGTGTTCAGAAATATTTGCTGGCATGAATAAGTGGATATCATTTGCTGCATTTCTGTTTTCCTTCTTCTAGCAAAATGTAAATGCAAACATACATTTTTGTGCTAGCTAGTGTGATCTCATTATTAGCACAATTTGGTCAGAATCTGCAGGAAAGTTTCAAGGGTTCAGAAGCAGGATATGGTTTTAGTTACCTTACCATACACAATTAAAAATAATAGCACACTGTTTTGTGTGACTATAGTCTCATTTTTATACTCCTATATGCAAATGGAGCAGAAAAGAAAATGGAACAAAAAAGAAAAAAACCCCTTAAACTGTCGTGTTTTAGCAGCAGCTGATTTTGCATTTTCTAGGGCTTAATATAGCAGTCTTTGTGCAATCAATGACTGTACCAATATTGCCCCATTGTGAGAAATGTTGAGGGCTGTAAAATACCCTGTGACTATTTTTAACCAGAGATCAATGTTAAGCTGATTAAAATAAATGTTTGTTTAATTGAAACAGAATGCCAGTTATTACACAGTAAACTGCTCTTGACACTGACGGTGAGACAGGCCAAATTTAGTAGCAGAGAAACTGTCTGAAGGAGTGTCTTTCAGAGTCATTGCTTATTCTTTGTTTTGTTTTGTTTTGTTTTGTTTTGATCCAGACTTATTGCAGGAGTTTGGTGGTTTTTTGAATGGTTTTGTGGGATTTTTTGTTTGGTGGTTTGGGGTTTTTTTTTCAGATCTATAAAAGGAGACAGAAGTTATGCTGGTTCTGGGAGAAGATCTTCTGTTCTACAGATGGTCACTGTTAGCACAACCTCGAGGTTTCTCAGCAGTGTTGCAAAATTCAGCCCCATCATGGGAGACTTCACTGATCCAGGGGGCTGAGCATGGGTGGGGATGGAAGTCTTGGTGAGAGGTCTGGCGTCAGTGGCAAAAGCTCTTCCCCTCTGCTCCACACACTTTCTCTGCTATCACTGAACCTCCTAGGAGAGGTGGCAGCCCTTGCTTAGAGTGGGTGCTGGGCCTCATTTCCATTGGCCTCTTAATATCACATTTCACACTTAAATCCTGGTTAAGGGATGCAACCTGCATATGAGTGAAACAGGATGTATGATTAATCTCACATCTCCTCACTTTGGCGGGGGAGATGCTGCTTCTTTCTCACTTACCTGGTTACTTCAAGGACTAAGCGGAAGGAAAAGACACATTTGATCATTTCTACTGGCTTCCTGTAATTCAGCCTCATCCACTTGAGTTGCACTCACCAGGTTGCCAATTTTTCTGACTCAAGATAAAACATACCCACCATTATTGTCCATTTCAGACCAAACCCACCAAGGTTTTGGAAGATGGGAATTGAGCTCTTGAATACCTCATAAGACTTAGTACTCATAATGAAAATTTTGTTGTGGCAGCCCATTATACAAAACAATATATGGAGTTTAAAATATTATCACCAGAGAGATAAGGGAATCAAAGCCAAAGTATGAGTTCATTCTTCCATATAGTGTATTAACCTATTAAAATATTTAGATTACTCCTTCACAAAAGTGAATTAACGATTAAATGGAAGATGTCTGATGCTTTATCACTATTTATGTTCATCCTTTTGTAAGAAGAGTAGTTTATTTTAAGAAAAAATAAATAGAAGTAGCCTAAAACTGTTTAGGAGTTTAAAAAATTATCACCAGAGAGATAAGGGAATCAAAGCCAAAGTATGAGTTCATTCTTCCATATAGTGTATTAACCTATTAAAATATTTAGATTACTCCTTCACAAAAGTGAATTAACGATTAAATGGAAGATGTCTGATGCTTTATCACTATTTATGTTCATCCTTTTGTAAGAAGAGTAGTTTATTTTAAGAAAAAATAAATAGAAGTAGCCTAAAACTGTTTAGGAGTTTAAAAATGAAAAAAACAACAAAACAAAACAAAACAAACAAAAAACCCTACCACCTACCAGGGAATGCAATCCTGCTTCCAAAATAATAATTCCTTCCACAATACATTTTCAGGACATGTGTTTATTTTTAATGTAGATAATGGTACATCCTTCATAGTGTACAGATTTTCTGCTTAACTGTCAATTATTACAACTTGAATATTAGTTACTTTCATACAAATAGCTAAATATATTGACAAAGAAAAATGAAGCCCTAAAAAGAAATTACTGAACATCTGCTATTGTGAATGAGTTTTTCATCTGTGACTATACTCAGATTGTGTCAATACAAACTTTTAGGCACAGCATATCCCCTTGAGATGGTTCCTTTTCATCTGCACACTAATTGCATTCATAATGAAATCTATGTATTCTTTTAATTTTGATTGTCTAGTTCTGCATATTGTTCATAAAACGAAAGGTTACGAATGACCATATCTGATGTTTATGACAACAATCATTTTGATTGACACCATAAGTTGGGGTTCTACACATCTTTTTCCTTTCATATGTGTTCTTAGCATTCTGATATAAACTAAACAGAAGAAAAAGCTTATCTGAGTCTTGAAAGTATAAATTACTATGAGTTCCAACCTACTACAACATGAGCAACAAGAAGATAGCACATCCCAATGGTACAGGACACGATCATCATGGGGAAACCTAACCTGCAACAACAATAAAATAAAGATTAATAAGAATACTATAGTTTGTTCTCCAACAAATTTACAAAAAGGATATTTGAATTATCCTACACATTTTAAGTGAATAATGATATGTTTATAGCAATACCAAAAGATGTACTGAGCACATAACTGTCTAATATTCAAGCTACATTTTTACTTCCAACCTTAGAAGTACGAGGTCAAAACTCACATAGTTTCATTAGTTTCAGAACACCTCTTCCAATTTACATTGTCTCAGAATCTTGCATGACTTGTTTGGGCATTTTTAGGGGTTTTTTTCCATGCACACAACATGCAATTATACAGGTAAAATAAGAATTCTTACAAATTATGCAGCATTAGAAATTATTTTCAAGTGTGCATCCCTCCAGATTAGGTGTGTGATCCTGGTATGGCACTTTGTAACACAATATATGCATCAAACCCATTAAATTGTTTCCCTGTTGATATGAGTCACAGACAGCTAGCACTCCTATTCCATACCTGTCACCAAGTCTAACAGACTTGAGTATTAACAGACTGTTGGAAACAAACCCCAGACACTTGTAAAATTGCTAAAACTTTGTTGTTCTTCCCAAAAAGCTATCTCTTTTTCACCACAGGTAATGATTTTCAGACAACACCCAGATTTAATAGCTCTTGTAAAACAGAAAAGCTAATGCATCTCATGGAGTTATTCTAGGGGGGAAAAAAAGCAAAAAGTAAGTAAATTAATTTTCCTGGCTAGCCAACTCTTTCATTGACACTTCCCATTCTTCTGTCAGCCTAATTGATCTGTGGTATTTCCTAATTTCACTTAGATAAAAGTGTCCTGATAGGACAAAAATAAAAGCAAACCCAGCAACGGCTATAGGAATAAAATAGGGTGCCTAAAACCCCCTACTACATCCTTTAGTAAATTTAATGAATGCTCCCTGTGGCTCCATCTATATGGCAGGCTGGTGAGCTGGAGACTGCTGCAGTGCTCATAAGAACAGCGGCTGGTGCTTGACAGAAAACATAGATCTCTTGACCTCGCAGTTGGCAAGCAATGAGCTGGCACGGGGAGGAGTGGAGACAGAGCAGATCTTAATCTGTATTAATGCAGCCTAACAAACCTCCCTGGAGAATGCACAGTAGACCAGCAATGAATGGCAATGTGATGCCTTTGTGAAGACTGGCAAGGGGAGGAAAGGATCCAAAAAGATTCAAGGGTTACTTGACCACTGAAAAGAGAACAAAAAGGATCATTCAAAGTTGGAGGAGGCACATGCAGGAAAATGGATTAATTATACAGGGCCACATGCAGGAATTGGGATCATAGCACCACTGTCACAGTGCCAGTCAAATGTGTAGCTGGAGCCAGAAGCAGCTGGCCTGGGGAGGAAGCTCACTGCGCAAAGTGTGGATGCTTGCATAGGGCACAACTGCAAAGCTGTTATTCTCATTGCATGGGCAATTACCCCACAACTTGAGGTCTAAATTTCAGGCTCGCTGGCCTGAGCACTAATGTAATTGGATCAAATTCAATGTGGAATTTGTGTACCAGAGCGAGAAGAGAGAAACGCAGTCAGTAAGTATTAGTTACTGCAGAGTTAATTGATTCCCTGAGTATCATGAGATCATGCTATTTACACTACACATTGCTCTTCCCAAGGAGCATAAAGTTCTGTCCCAGGCCACATATAATACAATGTACAGCTACAAATGTTCTCTTTAGTTACATTAAGTCCAAGAATGCATATTAAACAATGTAAAAATTGTTTCCACCCACTCTTATTTCCAGCATACCCCTTGGAATCAAAAAGGACCACGTAGTCCATTTGTTCCACTCCAGGGAAAAGGATCAGTGGAGTTTAGAAGTTATCAAAACTTTTTGTGTTCTAAACCTTCAGATTCATAAGAAACACTAATGACAATATTTGGCATTAAAACACATTTTTTGCATCCTGCACTGCACTTTCCTTGTCTCTTCCTCTCTGCAGACAGGGACACACACAGAGCCTGCATGGTCCAAAAGGTGCATCTCAGCTCTCTACAGCCAGCTGAGGGAGGGTTTACCACTGCAGGGAGGAAGCAAGGTCAGATACAAGGAAGGGAAGGATGGCAGGATTTAGCAGTCACCCCCTTTTCCCCCTCCTCCTCTTCATATTAGAAGCTTACATTTAAAACTCCTATCTAAATGAAATTGCCCAGCCTAAATATACACAAAAAGCAGATGTTAGCTCAGTGTGAAATAGTGAGAACATTTCAAGTGAGAGCCCCAGGGATCTGTTTTAGACAAAGTTTTACTTATTAATAACTTCAGTGATCCAGTAATGAAAAGGTTGAAAATTGTCCCAATGTGGGAGAGATGTCAGACTCTGTGGAGAACAGAATTCAGCATGTTCTTAGCAAATCAAAATGAGAACTTAAAATGAACAAAATGAAACTCTGTGAAGGTAACTGTGAAACATGTATTAGAAGTCAACTGTGGGAATAAAACTAGCAAGAGAAGTGAACCTTTTCACTGGAAATGACCTAGATATTGCTAATTCTGTTTCACTGCAAGATTTTTGGCCCTGTAATTACTTGGAGAAAAACAAAATGCTGTATGATTATTCTGGGAATAAATTCCATTTTTAATAAGTTTCTATGGAAGTGAATTTTACAGTTTTCTTAGGTTATAAGTTTATCCAATATTATTTGCTAAATAATAATAGTGAATAATCTTTGGGGTCAGATTTGAGTTTTCTTGAACAAACTGATCTACATTACCTTGCAGCTCTATTTTGTGATGCTTCAAGAGCCAGCAGGATCCAGTATGTATAAGACCCAGGTTCATTGCCCTGTTCTGCATGACTTGGAACACAAAATACAAGATGTTCTCATGCATGAAAACCTTGCCTACAGGCACTACCTTCATTGACAGCTCATGCTGTCTCTGTGCACAGCTTGCACAGCCTGTGCATCCTTGGGGAAATCTGTAGAAGGAGCATGTCTCCAAAGAAATGGGGAACCTTCTGCGGATTCTCACTGAAATCTCCCAAGACCAAACCACTGACAGTGAAAGAAGACTAGTGGTAGACAGGGGTGAGAGTTAAGAGTTAAAGCTAACTTCTCCTTCTACTTGTATTTGAAATTTCATGCACAATTTAAAATCAACCAGTAGAGTTTCATCAGGCTTAAAATTTTGGGTTTTCTCAATTTGTATCAGTTTCATGCTGCAAGTTCTACAGAAGTTGTAACCTCAGCATTTGAGGAAACAGACAGGGCCTGGACAGATGGCAGACACTAACTGAACATGAACCAGTAATGTGTCTGCAACAAGGAAGGCTAATGATATTTTGGGATACATTAGGAAAACATTACCAGCAGGTCAAGAGAGGTGACCTTCTCCCTCTATTCAGCACTGCTGAGGCTACACCTGGAGTGCTGGATCCAGTTTTGTCCTTCCCAGTACAAGAGACATGGACATAATGGAGAGAGTCCAGTGAAGGGCTATGATGATTAAGGAACATCAATCATACAAGGAAAGGCCTGAGGGCTGGGGCTGTCCAGCCTGGAGAAGAGAAAGGTCAGAGGGGAACTCATCAATGTGTATAAGTTTTTAAAGGGGTGGTGTAAAGAACACAGCACCAGGCCTTTCTCAGTGATGCCCAGGGAAAGCACCAGAGACAGTACAAAATGAAACACAGAAGGTTCTGTCTGAACACCAGGAAACACTTTTTTGCTCTGCTGGTGACCAAGCACTGGCACAGGTTGCCCAGGGAGATTGTAGAATCTCCATCCTTAGAGGTATTCAAAAGTCATGTGGATATGGGCCTGGAAAATGGGCTCTAGGTGGTCCTGCTTGAGAGAGACCTCCAGAGGTCCCATTCAACCTCAATCACTCTGTGATTCTCACACTTTTATTTGTTCCTCTGCTATTCAACACAGGATAAGTAAGCATCATCTGCACACCTGAAGATTGACATCGCATCAGAAAATATTTTATGAAGAACAGAAGACATAATTCTGCTCAATCTTGGACAGTCTCTCACTATGCAGAGAGTATATGCAGTGCTTTGCTCTGGAATTTTGATAAACATGAGCTCATTCTTGAAAGAACATCTAAAGGTCTCTGAAAGCAGCGTCAATAAAGATTCTCAGGTGTGGGCATGCTTAGGACATACGTAAGGTTGGTTGTGAACAAAAGGAAAGTTTTTATGAAATGTCATAATTCAATTTGCAAAGTAAGTAATTTTCTCTTCCACAAAAGGATATAACCACAATATTCATCCTATTTCTTCTTTCCCTTTCTTTCAATGCAGACTATCTTATGAGTGTCATATCATTTAAGTTGTATCAATCTTTTCATCATTCCTAGTCTTTGACATACTGATCCAAATTATCTGAAAGTATGGACTTTCCTAACAGCTTAAAGAAAACATATTCAAAATGTTTATCATGTACCCATGACCCTTCAAATCAAGACACCCATTGTAGCTCAGAAAACAGGTGGCTAAAGTTGCAAGTGATCATTAATTTAACATTGAATTACTGCAAATTTCATGTAGTATGGAATTACATAAAAATTACAGTGTGGTTACCTACTAGTTACCATACATAGGAGTTTCTGTGAAATTTAAAACACAGAACAAAACCTATAATTCTATTTTCATCTGCTTGCTAAATTTATAATAATCTCTCATGGTATTCTGTCTATTTGAGTCTATGCCAAGATTTTCCATAGAATTACTGCCAGGAGTAAATTTAAGATAGGGAAAATGAGATCCTGAGCAAGAAAATAGAAAGGTGCTATGGTCTGCCTCCCACCATCTAGAACATTCTCCTAGAGGTGTTTGGCTGTAACCTTGACATAGTAATGCTCAGAACAAGCAAAGCCTGGGCCTTTCCTTGGCCATCCAAAATTCTGATTACTGAAAGAAAAATTTCAGACTTTAATTTTGAGAGAATGGTTGGTCTGCCAGCTCCACCTGGCAGTTTCAAATGACTGTTAATACAATATTTGGCAGTCTCTCTCTAGGTCATTGTGGTGCAACTGAGATTAAATACAGGACTGCCAGAAAAAGTGACTCTGATAATTATTCAAAACCTATTCATATATGGCAAGTTAGTATCCAGTAAGAAAAACCATGAAAAAAAGTTGGAAAACATGTCACTTCTAGTAAAAAAGATACTGTAATTGATCATTTAAAAATCAGCAAGACAATTGTTAGATGACAAGGGTATCTGACCTTTCTTTTAAAAATAAATATACAATTCCAATAGAAAAGTGTGAAATCCTGCAGACAGCCAGGGAAGAGCACAATCTCAAGCAGAGAAACAGACCTGAACACACAGAACTAGTGATAATACTTTTTCTCAGAAAGACCAACATAATGCAGATAAATTTGTGTGGCTGGCTGGACACACCTAGATGCACATCATGCACTTTGGCCAAACAACCCTATTCAATGCTACAGGTCTGGGAAAGAGTAGCTGGAAATCTACCCCACGGAAAAGGACCTTGCAGTGCTGGTCAACAGCCACTGAACATGGGCCAAATTGTGCCCAGGTGACCAAGAAGGCCAATGGCACCTTGGCCTGTAACAGAAAGTGTGGCCAGCAGGACTAGGACAGTGATTGTGCCCCAGTACTGGTGAGGCCACACCTCAAGTCCTGTGTTCAGTTCTGGGCCCCTCACTTTCACAAGAAAGACATTGGGGTGCTGGATTGTATCCAGAGAAGAGCAACAGAGCTGGTGAAGGGGCTGGAGCACAAGTCCTGTGAGGAGTAGCTGAGGAAGCTGGGGTTGTCTAGCTTGGAGAAGAAGCAGCTTGAGGTAACCTTATTTCTCAACTACTACCTGAAAAGAGGCTATGGCAAGGTGTCAGTTGGTCTATTCTGGGCAACCAGTGATAGGGCGAGAGGAAACAGCCTCAAGTTTTGCCAGGGAAAGTTTAGGTTGGATGTTCAGAAAAATTTCTTCACTGGAAAGGTGTTTAGGCATTGGAACAGGCTGCTCAGGGAAGTGTAGAGTCACCATCCCTGAAGGTGGACTCTAATGTGTTAGGGCAATGGCTGGACTTGATAATGTTCAGGGTCTCTGAAAGCTAAAGGATTCTAAGTTTCTACGAATATTATGAGAACATCTTCTCTATAGACAGACAAGTTCACTTCATACCCTACTAAAGTACAGAATGTCATGATAAAGTGTGGCATAAAGATCCAAGATGATCTGTTAGTGCTTTTTGTGACTTCATGTCACCACATATTAGCAATATATTTACTCTCCACATCTTTTAGGCGGATCCCAAAACAAATTTTATCCTCAATTTGCAGCTTCTGGTTTTGTTATGAAACCTTTGCACCATTCTAAGGTTTAGGAAATGCAAATATATGTAATTGGTTCAGCTTCTTGGGAAAGCCATACTTATTCCTCTCCCACACATCTGTGTAATGAGATGTGGTTGTGAGTCTGAGATTAAGAAGATTAAAATCATCATGGCCAACTAGAAGAGAAAATCAATGAAGTATGCCTTGTCTGACAGCACTTGTTCTCATGAATTGTTTGAATGATTTTGATACAAATATTCTACTAATGAGATGGATTTATACAAAACCAGTGAGGTTTACTGTGCAAAAATGAATCCATTAAGTCTGTTGAAGTAGGGTTTGCAATGTTTGCAGTTACACTTTCTGTATTTTATGAAACATTTAACATACTGTAAACTCACTTCTGACAATTATATGCTTTTTTGCCTTGCAAAAAGCAAATTCAAGGCTTAAGGACATTTTTCTTAAAACACCTTTTTATAGCTCAAATCTCCCTGCTATAGAAATGTTGCACAATATAAAACATTTTGTATGTTTTTAAAACAAACTTTATCTACCCATTTTTTAGACTAAAATGTATTTGTATATGGTCTAAAAAAATGAAAGATAAAGGCTATGGCAGAAATTTACCGTGGTATATTTTAATTCCAAAATGTTTCAAATTAAATGACTTTTACAAACTCTTTATTATCTTGTTCTTTTTTTAGCGAGGATTCAGGAAAGGAAGTTGCTTGAATGTTATTTCCATTAACGTCTTTAATCCCGACCCTCAGAAACGGTATCTTGGGGGACTTTTCTTAGGTTTTATTTTCTTCCAAATGTATTCTTTTATTTTGGTTAAAGCACAAGATAAAAGGAAATGACATTTTATGGTAGAGATTAGCCAGCCCATTCTTTAACAATTTCATCAGAGCACACCCAACTATTTTAAAAGCCCTAGATTTTGCTAAAAAGCCAGATGTTGCATAAAAAGGAGTAAGCTCCACTCTGTTCCCCTTTTTCTCTCCACTTTGAGATTCTCATTCTAGTGTCACACAATGTAATGATAGAGAACTAGTGTACACAAGTTCACCAGGACAAAGGAGCAATGTAATTGCATTTTGAATGAAGAAGTAGAAAGATGTTTCCTGAGCACTAATGATTATTTTTCGTTATGAATTCAGCAGATGCCTCCTGATAAAAGGCTGTTAATGATGTAAGGTCAGTAAACTTTTCACCTCAAACCCTATGCTACAGGCTGCACAGTCTAAGAGAACAGCAGAAAGTGGAGATTTTCATTCCAGCAGGCTGCACAAGGAGGTGTCCCTCCCACCCACCATGAAATGTTAACCAAAGGCAAATGAGGGACAGATGGAGCCTCACAAGCCCTCACTGCCATCATGGTACACTACAGTGTACAGGCCTTTCTCCCTCAGAGAAGCCACAGATCTGAACGCTTACCTGCTCTTTACAAAGAAAACTTTTATAAACAGGTCTAATTTTAAGTTCCCCGCAAACTAAAGCTAAATTAAATGAATCCATGTGTTTAAGTGCATCCATTCCACAACATGTTTAAGCTCCTATGTAAAAAGAATTAGAAAAACAAAACTTATATAAATATACCCTCTGGATTGTCACAGATATATATACCAACATTTTTAACGAGATGAAAGAAAGTCATAGAATCATAGAATGGTCTGGGTTGGAAGGGACCTTAAAAATCATCTAGCTCCAACCCCCCTGCAGTGGGCAGGAATAGTATCTCACTAGACCAGGTTCCTCAGAGATCCCTCCAGCCCAGCTTTAAATGCTTCCAGGAATGGGGCATATGCAGCCTCTCTGGGCAATCTGTTCCAGTGTCTCACCATCTTCACATTAAAGATTTTTCTAAAGTCTAATCTAAGCTTTCTCTCTGTTTGGAGCCATTATGGTCTTGTAAATAATCTCTCTTCATCTTTCTCATAGGCTCCCTTCAGGTACTGGAAGACCACAACAATGTCATCCCGAGGAGACCTAACAGATGGAGAAGATGGAAAAAATATAGTGTGGGCAGGCAGATAAGTACCACCAGCAGGGTGACTAAACATGGGCTTAGCTACATGAGCAGCTCACAGATATTGTTATCAATCAGTCAGAATCATCACTGTCTAATTGTTACAGATGGCCAACTCAGGCCTTAAGGCACTTCCAACTGATAGAGCAGAGTTTGAGAAAGTCCAGTTCTCAATTCCTAACAATGTACTACATTTTCAGAAATTTCTTTTGAGAAAGACACATTAGTCCTGGTGTTGTCATCTAACCCACACCATCATAAGCCTGTTAGTGTCTGAAGGAGGGAAAAACAGAAATAAAAGCACAGGATTTTTTTTTTTTAATTATGTAGATAATTAATTGTATTTATATTTTCAACAAGTGGGTGAAAACTAAGATGCTTGCTACTCTATTTTATGTCTCCTCCTCCCGTCTCCAACTCTGCAGTGGAAGAGAAGGATTGCCATTCCAGGAATGCAAGCATGCAAATGGGTCTACACACTTAACTGCTAACAGAACACAGGACAGTAACAGAAGTTCACTAACAAGTGAGTTATGTAGGAGATGACCTGGGTCAGAGATTTACACCCAGATTACAAGTACTCCTGTCCTCATCCTTTTTCTGTTCTAGTCCTTTGAACGGCTTGGACCATCAAACAATTGGTTTAAGTGTAATCAAGTGATTCTGAACCATTCTTAAGTCCCACCAGAGAAACACATTATTTTTTTACAGATATGTCTTAAGATATTTTCCATGTTAGTTTATTTCTCTAAATTTTGCCTTTTCAGCTAAGGTCAACAGAGTTTTGAATTTTCTGCCTTAGAAAGAGAAGGTAGAGAAACATACTTTAATGCATTTCTAATGTAGCATTATGAAAAAAAAAACAAATCTGAAACAAGCTAGGTATTAATATCCTTACATTGCCAGAGACGGAATATGAGTGTTTATTGAGTGAAATATTCAGATTTTTTTTTTCCTTTGCCTTTAGAAAGTCTATGTTTAGATATTAGAAAATTTATCTATATGATGATATTTAGTTTTGAATCTGTAATAGTTTTTTTCAGCCTTTATTATCAGCAAGAAGTAAAGAAAATAACAAATTGCTTAATAACAAAGAAAAAGGAAAAACCCCACAAATACTTTTAAAACTGTGTAGTAATATTTAGTAATATATGTCAAACTGTACCACAAAGTAGAAAAAACAAACACAGAAACCCTCCAGCCCAGCGCTCTTTTATGAACATTCCTAGGAATAATCCTTTCCTTTTTCTTTACTAGACTTTTTTAAGACAAGTGGAATAAAACCGACACCTCACAACAAAAACAAACAAAAAACCAAACAAACATAACCACAAACAAACAAAACTCCCCAACAACCCAAACAAACACACTCAAAGAAAGCTCCCCAAACCAACAAAACTTTTATTTATTTTTCGGGAGTGAGTTTTGTACCTCCTCCCATAAAAGCAGTTCTTAGACGCAGAATTTAGACAGAATTTTAAACCACTCTCATTTCCTAACCACTATTGTTTTAGCCTTTTAGCTATTTTTCTGTTTTAAACTTGAGTAGCTGTATTTAAGTAACCTTCACTGAAGCTGAAGAACTGCAAGTTATAGTTCAAGTGCTTTACTAGTTCTGTTTATATTAATGAAGTACCCCAGAGTGTAAATATAATCAGGAAGATAATTTGGTGTTAAGTTATCAAAATTCACTGCTAAGTTCAAGCAGTAAAAAAACAAGGAATACAGTAAATACTACCACATCTTTTGTGTGAAAAATAGTGTCTAGTTTACACAAGAAAACAAAAGTCTATTTCCTATTCCATAAAAAGCACTTCTTCCTTCAAGCTGTTCTAAATTCCAAACAAACATAACCACAATAATGTAAACACTAAATCTTCCCTTCTTCTGATTGTGCTGGGACACATTATCTAATAACAGGGAAAATCACTTTGCTAGTTCTATTAAAAATATCTAAATATTTGAGAAAATTAAATGCTCTGTAAAATTATATTATGATGTGACTCCAAATGTCTGTATGATATTTGGCAGGCAAACATAAAGCATTGGATAAAGTAAACTCTAGCTGCAGAACCATTAATATTTTCTCATAAGAAGGCCTATTAATCAGGGTATATATGGCAAATGTATGTAAGTTTCATACTGACAGTGTTCTCTGAGTTTCCCAGATTTCATCTCTCTTTCTGCCATCTATGTTGCCTTTTTGTTTGGATCTCTTGCAAATTGTTCTGCAAAACAGTGTTTGGAGGTACAGAATTTCTCCAAGCAAATATTCTCCATCCAGCACTGAATAATTCTGGTAATTGCAGAATTGGTAAAACTATCCTATTTAATTGGAAAATCGTTTTCTAATTTCAACAATGTTTGAATAACACTCTTGTTCAGCAACTATAGTGACTATCTAATCAAATTGAGCATGTTGTAATTAACTAGAATATTGGCATTTGATGAATCCGAATGAAGCTGAAAAAAGTTGGACTTTTTTTTTGGAAAACAAAACCAATTTATATCAGAACATAAGACGATATATATGTGAGAATTTAAGTATGTGTTGCTCAATACAAAAAACTGTGTGTGAACTTTTTATCATCTCCCAGGTGACATAGAAACAGAAACTGAGTTAAGGCAGCTTGGCTTTTTCTCTCTCCCAGTCAAATTACAAAAAGCTTGTAAATTCTTCTCTTCTTACAATTCACTAATTCTTCTCTTCTTATAATCACCTCTGCTTGCATGGACTTGTTCCCTTCTCAAGCTGCCTTTCCTCCCTGCTCCCACCAACTCATTTATCCACAGTTTTGGACACACAGTTTGTTGGAACAGGACTATCTTCTCCCATTTCTTTATGAGCTCAAACCCAGTTCCTGGGCACGCACCTCATACTCTGGAATGAATAACCTTCCAAGAGCTGTTTCTCTCCAATGGCTACAATGAGAGCCAAGGATGGAAACAAAGATATCAACACTGTACAATGGAAAAGTGAGGTGAGATGAATCCTGCCTTTACTGACAAGCAGCTCCATCAACACCAGAAAATAATGAAGCCTTATTTCCTATCTATTTGTGTCTTAAGTTTGATTGACTTTCTGTCTAGGTAGAAACCTTCTGTAATTTATAATGATGCTCACCTACATGGATTTTTTCAGTGTGTAAAGAAATGTGGCCTCAGACTGCTCTTTCCTTCAGTGATAATATTAATAGGGTTTCTTTCCTCTTCCCATCCGCCAGCTTTGATGACATTTCAGGGATTTTAATTATACTTGGGAAATCAAGCCCCCTATCCCCACCATTCTCTCCCCTGCCAAGAATGTCTGAAGTTGATATGCACATTTAGAAGTTACTAGGTGGAAAACACAGTGACACATTCACAGCAATATGATTGTACAGGAAAGCAGATGAAAAGTTAGTCTTTGATGGAAAGAAAGGAACAAAAAGCTTTTCAAAGGCATTTTTTTTTTTTTTTTTTTCTGAAACATACTTGTTACAAGGATATAACTTGATATGAATCAAGAAGCATTAGAGCAAGGGATCTATCTTTGCCTGTACTTCCATTATATAGTTCTACTCTCCAATTTAATCAGTGTTTATAGGCTTGGGAAGGTAACAGGGAAGAGAAAGAAATGTGAAGTTTAAGTCTGGCATAGATTTTGAAATTTCATGTAATTCCTACAGAATTGTAAGTTATATAGGAAAACTAAAATTCAGTTATTAAAAAAAGAAAACATTATTATCACAATTTAAGCTTGAATGTCAATTTAAGTTTAAATTTCAACGTGATTTAATGAGTGCGCTGCTGTTGATATCGCCACAGCATGTACTTCCGACTTTAACAGGAAGTAGGAAAGTGAAGTTCCATTTACTGAAATATTTTTGAAAGCTGTATGACTTAATGTATAATCTCTAACAAAGTTCAAAGGCTTCAAAATTTTAATCGGTTTACAACTCAGATGTATACCTATTGAACATGAAAAGATTACTAGAGTAGGGAATAATATGTAATTACGGCTCAAAGTGATAGATAATATTTCTCCATGTAATTTTTATTCTGAACAGTTCTATTCTAAATACTGTTCAGAAATCTCACAAAGCCAAAAATTAATATTCCATCAGTGTACCTGAAAATTCCAATTATTCTTATGATGAAGAATAATATCTGCCAAACTATAAAGAACAAGTGAACTATTTGCATGTATTGGTTGAAATTATTAGGGACTAAAAATGTATTTGAAGACTTTTTCTAAATGCAACTACATTATTAAGTTTGCACCAAATACACCGTGCTCCAGTAGTTACAATGGAAATAAACAACTTGCATAGTGTCCCTGAAGTAATTTATTTAATGATAAGCTTCAGCGCATATTTAGTGTTTCAAATTCTTCTATACATTGACATATTAATTGCTAGCACTTCAGAATATACATTGACTAAATATACATTGTGTCAGAAGATTGTACTTAGATTTGTAGTAAAATATTGAAAACATGGGATAACCTTAGTAATCATTTAAGTGAGATTTTTATTCTGCAGTCTGAATAGAACAATGAGACAACACTGAAGGCCATGTAAACATGAGAAGTAACTAAAGACCCAAACAACAGCTTTTTGAATGTCAGTATACCAGAGATAAATCTTCTTTTCCTTGGTATGTGTGTACATGCATTTCTAGCAGAGAAAGGAAATTAGTTCACACTGTAAGTCAGAGATCTCTGTGGGGCCAATAAGAAAGTTATACAATTACCTTCGGCCTATTTCTCCTTGTTAAGAGCATAAATCTTGTGCAATATTCACAGCATCTTGTGGGGTCAGCTCCACAATCTAATGCAGGTCATGTAGTTTTCCTCTATGCTAGTGTATATATATATATATCAAAAAAATTTGAATTTTCCTCAAGCTGTAAAGTAACCTACTACAACCAAGATGAGACTTCATTTCAAGCCTCAGCTTGGCCCTCTTTTATTCTTCTGCCAGTGACAGAAACTTTAAAAATACTTGATAATAATAGAACATTTCATTTTATTGCCAACAAAATCACTCTCACTGGAGTCCCCTCCACTGACCTCTTAAGTGAAACTAGAAGTAATATTCCTTTCTCTTCCTCCCAGCAAGTCACTGGTTTTGACATGTCTGCCTGTACTATTCTTGGCCTTGGAGGCCTCTTCATCTTCCAGCTCTCCACTGATCTCTCTTCACATTTATGTCACTCTATCCTCTTGCCAAAGAGATCCTGTTCTTGACTCTCTTCTCCCACTTCCCTTGCTTCTCACTCCAGATAATTTTACTCAGACTACATGCAATTCAGCAAAGTCTCCTGTGCTGACAATTCACTGATCTTGTTCCCTCCAATTAATCTAACCTCACTCTCTTCAAATCAAAGTTCAGTCCACTCCTCTGCCAGGTCTTTACTGATGTCTAGCTATTGGTTTACATGCCAGCCAGCACCATTCTCTTTTTTTACCCCTGCAAATCTTTCCATTTATCTCCTTTTCTCATAGCACTATCCCTGTACTCCTTATCCTTGCATATAATTTTAATCCGTTTGGACTCACATTTCAAGTTACTTCTAAAGCTCTTGCAGATTAGTTCTGCTTAATTGTTCTTTCCTGACTATTCACAAAACTAATATGCTAACTTATAGCTCTCCTACCCCAGTTTCTCAGTGTTTTCTTTGACTTTAAGAAATACCAAGGATTATTCTCCAGCTCCAAAAGTTTGGTCATTGTAGGATTCTCTTTGAATCCCTTCATCAGTTCTCTTCTTATGAAAGCACAAGTATTGTCAGCTTACATAGACTAGTACTCCACTGTTTATTCACAGTACAATGTTTCCAGCTGTATCCTGGTGTTAGCCCTCATCACCATTTGTTATACTTCAAGTTAGTAACTTACTCCCAAAAAGCTTCCTAGCATTGATAGGGATGCCTCAAACTGCCTGTGAAGTCACCTTATCAGTATTCTTCCACCTTGTTTTGCTGTGGCACAACTGATAGTACCAAACACCTTTGCAGTTCAGTATTACACTTCTTTGTGTTTCTCTCTCAGCTGGACCAACATCATCAAACTTGGTGTGTCCAAAGCTGAGGCATTCTGAACTGGGCAGCAATCTGTGCAGCTATCAGAAAGAGAGGAGCACATATATACACACACATGAGCACTGAGGGCCCTATGCATCTTCAGATCAACTCACACATTTCTTTCCCCTAAGCTCAGTAAGGCATCTGATAAAAGAGTTTGCTTATTTCTACAAACCTTGTGCTTGCTATGTCCTTAAAAGATACAGCAACATCTCTCCCCTAAAGAGAACAAGCACAGGATGACAACAGAGTTCTCACACATACAGACACAAATCACAAAAGGTCAATTATTCCTGATTGAAGGGAAGCCACCTGTAGTGCCAGACAGAATCAGTTTCAAAGCAAAATAAAGAGAGCAAAAAAGATTTCCAGATATCTGATGTATGTGAATCACTTTATGTATGGTTAAAATGCAGAGGAGGCAAGAAGGAGCTGTAACAAGAGCTACAGCTGGATATGAATGATAGCAAATGAAGAACAGAAAGGAAACTGCTCCAACACAGGATACCCCATTTCTGATCAATGCCACTACTTATCTGCACCAGATTCCTCCTCACTTAGAGAAAGCTTTGCTGTTTGCTATTCCCAGATATTGTCTCGCACATCTCCGTGATCGTTTGCAGTGTTTCATCTTTTACTACACAACTGGCTGCTGCACTTTAGGAGTGGTACTCCCCAGTTCAGTGTCCCCACCAAAACTTTCCACACAACAGGCCACTCATCTTTTCCCCACCACAGAAAGTACAGGGCAGGTTAAACACCTCACCTTAGTAGCCTAAATTAGCCTTTCCTTTGTATTCATGAACAATCTTATGCCCAGACTACAAGTTGGCTGGACAAATACCATGCTTTTGTTCTATGTTTTATTCTGCCTTGCCTTTCTAGCTGTGGTGGATGTTGACAAGAACTTGTATCTGTGGCATCAACAGGTGCAAAACTCAGCACAACAGACCCAGGTGGAGTAGGCAGCTTAGGGGTTGAGGACATGCACATTAGTGCCATCCTCATGGATGGAAACCACCTGCACAGTAACTGTGCCTTTTACTAGCATGGCATAAACCAGAAGGACAGTATATTTCCAAAAGAAGTGCTTACCAGAAAAAACACACTGAACTTCAAAAACTGAATTATTATCAAAAGAACAACCAAAAAAAAAAAAAAAAAAGGCAGAAAATATTCTGTAATACTGAAAGATTTTACTGTGGCTGTTTCAGTTTACATTCCTGGCAATCAAGAACAATTTAGCTACTAAATATCGTGCTCGCCTCAGGAATAAATAGATAGCTCCTACAGGCTGAGGATATGATCTTCTGTTCCATGAATTTATACACCTGCAACTTATACAGTAATGTATGTTTCTGTGAATTCAATTTAAATTAAACAAGCATTGAAAGGGAAAAAAAAAAAAAAAAAAAAAAAAAAAAAGTTGTATCAGCAGCAAACAGATGCAAATATTGCTAGATTAACCAGGTCATTTTGGTCCCAAAGCTAGACAAGAGGCCCAAGAGCCATTTGCTATTCTATAAGCTGCCTTGTAAACACCTCTCAGCAAGGTACAGCTCCATCTGGCAGAAGACAATTTCTTGCATTAGAATTCTGATATTACCTCCTGGCTTACACCACTCTACTGAACCATCTCACAAGCTCTACGTAATCCAAAGGTGCCTACAGTGACACTGAAAGTTTACATTAAGAAAAAATGTGTCATTTCACAGGAAGAGATAAAACAAATGTATAAGAGATTCTGGCAATATCATTAAAAGGCATAGGAAATATTTTTCCTTGTTCAACAGTATAATTAGAAGGACTCATATTTTCTGCATAAATGCCCATCCTTTAAAGAGGCATGAGCAATATCAGAGCTTGTCAAAAAGGCATGGTCTGTTTAAATAGACTGACAAAGTTAAACTTGGAGGTTCTTATGTTGATTTACCAATTCTTTATAGTTAAATCATGACTTCCCTCCACTATGAGTTTGCACGAAGATGCAAAAAGCAGACCTATCTCTTTGTAAAAAATTACCTTTTCATGGCAGCAAAATTGAAAGATAAGCCAGACCAGTCTATTCTCTCCCACTGTCACCACATCTAAGCGCCCCCACCATTACATAATACTTGCAAAGCTGTCCCGTTCATCACTCATCTCTATAGCAATAAACAACCCTTTCAACCTTTCAGACTTGGATATTTTAATTTCTCTTTATGCAAGGATGTCTTCATTTTACAACTCTACGTACCAGGAATTTTCATGTGGTTACTGTGAACTGTGTACTCCCTGATCCTTTGTGATATATATGTGGCCCTTGAATTGCAGGAAGACCAAAGGTTTTGTGGTATATTTTCCCTGGACTGCTAAATTATTTGTGTCTTCTTAAAAATTAGCAGGTTCAAGGCCAAGTTAGTGTCGGTATGTTAGAAAAATCAGCTATTCAATGGAAAGCTAGTTCCAATTTTAATCACTTTGTCATTACATTGCCTAAATCAAATGCTAATGAAAAATAAATCCTCTTCTATAAAAATGTATTTTAAATATTTATTAATTTCCTGTTAGCAAAATAGTTCTGTTTTATATCTAGCTAAGGATCTATAAATAATGACTTTGCTTTTAATTAAATACAATGTTTTCAGAACTGAGATGCCAAACTGAGATAATAAAACAAAGTTGATATATTAATATCTCCACTGGATTCTCTAAGGATATTTTCTCCTTCAAAGCTCATCATGTAAACAGAAGTTATTGTCAAAGATTCTAGAAAGATGTTTTCATTTCAGATTACTATTTTTGTAATCCAAAATAGCTCAGCACCCAGACAGTAAAACTTACTTTGTGAACACTGGTATGTGGAAAACTTACCAGCTGAAGCAAATGTTAAGAAAAAAAAGACAAAACTGGCTAAACAGACAAACATAATAAATTATATATGCTAAAGTGCAAACTTAAGATTTATTTTAGTAAGAGTCAGCACTAGCAACTCCAACCATGACATACAAGGAAACTATTATATGAGGAAAGAAAATGCTCTTCTTATTGACTAACAGACTCCTTTTTCTTGTGAAGCATTTTAGGACACTATTTGAAGAGGTTGCAAAGATAAAATAATCCTCCAAGAATCATTAGGAAAATGCAGACTTTATGCAAAACATACCAAACAAAATATCTCACTGACATGGCCAGCACATCTGTGCTGTGAAGGGAACAAAAATTTTTAAATCCATTTCTTTATATTTTTTTTGTTCCATTTTAACCAAGTACTTAACCCCATCTGACTCTTTTTTATTTTAATGCTCAAAATTAGGGATACTACTGGACAGCCATGGGATCTGGTTATTTTATATGTCTCTTGCTATTTTTGTGCATTAGTATGTATTTGAGGTATGATATCATGTCCTCTACATGAATAAGGTCATGAGAACAGAAGATATAAGATTTCAGATTTACCTTTGACTTTCAACAGAACTTTTGTTGAGTGAACTTGTTATTAATTTCAAATTCTTCCAGTTTGAGATTAAAACTCATCTTTCATCAATTTTGAAAAATTATGGAAATATTTCTAGTTATGCTGGGTTTAATAAAAGCAAATTTCATTGTAGCCACAACCTGGAATGAGTCCTCTGATCCTAAACTACCTGCAACCAGTCTTGGCAATGGTAAACATACAGAAAAATCACACTTTACATCACAAAGACCCTGAGAAATAACCAGACAATATTTGATTTGCTATTCTTGCACCAAGAAGGTTTTGATAATTTGTTAAATGCGATTAAATCCCTAACAGTTTTGCTGCTGGAATACATAGCTGTATGCATACAAAGGCAGAATTAGTTCCTTTTCAACATACATCAGGTTCTATGAATTCTTTAATTTATTATAAGTAGCAGCATGCACATAGAAATGAGAACACTTTCATTTCAAAATAGTGCATCATTTTCAACAGGAATTCATCTGTGCTAGCCAAAAAACTTCAGCTGCTTTCAATCAAATATGTTATACAGAAATAGTCATATTTAATGGTAAAATTTGCAAACAGTAGGTTCATGTCTGGGATATAAGTGACTAGATGATCCTCATCTAAGGAAAATTATAGACCACTTATTTAAGAATTGAACAAAGGATGCAGGAAACCAGTTACAAAACCATTAAAAAGGAAATTCAGGGAAAATAAGGAAAAACTTATAAGATTATTATGAGTCTCATTGAGAATAATTCCTCTGGAATCCCAGGTGTCTCCATTAACTATAAACATAAACAACTCATCTTGTGTTTCTTGTGCAGCAAAAATCCTCCCTAGTCAATAACACTTTAGGATTTCCCTTTTTGTACATGATCAGAGTTGAAGATCATGTCTATTAACAATGTATGATTCTTACAAAAATTATTCTCATAGAATTTGAAATTTGCTATATGTATCCAGCATGAGCTTTTAATTTTGACAAATAATAAATGACAAATGCAGAACTTAAATGTAAATCTGTTATGTGACAACAGAAGTGTTAAAATTTTCCCAGGAACAAGAATCTTAAGGTGAAGCAAACATAGGTTTTGTTGAGTTATTTCCAGCTGACTAAATGGCTGACAGGTAAAGAATTGTAGTTTGTCAACTAAATATACTCCACATTTGGGAATCAAAAACCAAATCAGTGTCCTTTCACTTTTGTCTCCTAAATATACTGGACAAATGATGCCTGCTTTCTGCACATATATATTTTATGTAAATTGAAATACAATGTCTGGGCACCTTTCCATGCACAACCTTCACCAAGAAGATATCAATAAGGCACAGTAGAAGAATCCCTTTCAAATCTCTATATTCCCAGGGAATCAGGTCTTGTTTAACATATGGCTACACTTCACTCTGAACTGCCCTATTGTGGTCATTCCAGGGTTAGGAGGGAAAGTACATGGAGAGAAAGCAGTAACAGGGAGGGAGAGCCACCCAGTCCTGCCGAAACCATGGTTCTGTCTCACCCTCACCCTGCCTTCCTAAGGACAGAGCCCTCACCTTTGTCCTCTGCTCACCAGAGCACCTGGCTCGGCCACCTGACATCTGAAATGAAAAAAAAATCTTAACAAGACCACCAAAGGCCCCCAAACAGCATGTGGTTGGATAAAGAATGAGGCTACCATTTAAAGTCCCTTTCACTTAGATAGCCAGATGAATTATAGATTTGAACCTGGCTCAGGCAGATCCTGGTGAAAAGTCTTGACCATTGACCTAGGAGCCACGCAGGAGCTTGGGTAGCACTCTGCCTTGTCTCTGCCTTTCCCCTTATTCTCACACATCTGTGTGGGGGAGAAAAAGATTATATGTCAATGGGCTAGAAATAACAAGGGAAGAGATATGAATAGAGAGACAGCAAAGGACAAGAAAAGAGACTAAAGACCAAGGAAGGTTGATGAATCAGTTGCAGTGTCTTAGAGTTTGAGTGAACATATTATTTCAGTGTACATATTTTTTCAGTGCAAAAAAATCCTATTAATATGTTTCTGTATTTCCTCGTTTTCATTTTCCTTTGAAGAATTCTTGTACAAACGCCTGATGAGAAACTTATTCTGGGATTCAGTTCCAGATTCAGACACATGTAGATGAGAACTATATGTGAAAGAGGTCTTTTGTCTAAGTTCCCACGGCAGAAGGTGGAAAATTTAGTGTGCTTAGGCAAGTGAAAAAAGACTTACATATCTGCCAGGAGGTCAGATGGGAGCCTAGACAATTATGTCTTACCAAATCAAGTATTGTAATTCAAGCTGAAGCCCATCTTCTGGTAAAATGCTGTATTGAGAATCAAGATACTTCTGTCTCATGAAGCCAGCATAAAAATTAAATTAAAATAGTACATTCATTCACTTTTTGTTCTACATTTTTCTGAAATAAAAAATACTAAGAAAATTTAGTGCTCGAATTGGTCAATAACTGAAGATAACATTAGGGTGGTTTGAAGACTAAAATATTTCAAAACGGATGTGGGTTTGACTTACTTGTTTTTAAATGAAGTGTTAATTAATTTTTTAATATAAACTTTTAGTTCAATAAACTATATTAATGCATAATCATTCTTATTTACTGTGGCTTTCATAGACATACCTACATTTGTGGATAAAAACCACTAAAATTTGTCAGTATAAATTGATAGTTTTACCCTTTAACTCTCATGAATCAGGAAGTACTAAAATTCAGGTGTCATGTATCAGTATTTCTTTTGTGTATGTGCTACAGTGCAACCTTTACTTCAGAGCTGCTAAAAATTAACTATATATGTATATGCATTACGTAAGGTACAATATGCATTATTTAGCTTTATAGCACAACAGCAAAGAGTTGGTTCTGGTCAGTCGAAAAAAGGGAACTTCAAGAAGCTAATTCTCCCCATCTCAGGATATCCCTTCAAAATGTCAGGACAATTCTTCCCTTTCCTGCCCACTGAATGCAGAACGAATACAAATGAACAGGCTGTATTTCATGGCTGAACTTGTGTGTGATGAGTCATATTTCCAGTCAACCATCCTACTTCTAACAATTGTCTTGCTGTTTATGAGGAAAATGCAGAAAGTTCTGGAGTAATACCATCATAGGAAAAATCTGCAACTTCTCTGTGGTGAAGGTTCACCTCAAAGGCGACCTAAAAAAACACTAACGAGACTAAAGCCCTTTTAAAATATTATCATATAATTCACACTTATGAGTTTAGGTGTGCAGACTTTTGTGCTGTGTCTGCTGACCCCACATATACCAGGCAGAACAGCCTGCTCATATTGGGAAATCATCTGATTTTCAATTACACTTCAAATTGCCAAGGCCCTGAGGGCACCCACAGACCACACAGTCCCTGTACAACCTCACTGGAGCTCCTTCCACTCATGGCCCAGGAACCCATTTCACCTCTCCACAGGGCTCTCCCAGTCAGACATTCTCAATGTTAGAAAAACACCTTGCAAATGCAGTAGCAGTGTATTTTAGCAAAGGCTGGGGTTTTTTAATAGTCAGCTGCATTAAAAAAAGAAATTTAGTAATTTTTTTCTACACTAAAATAGCTCAGAAATTAGCTGTTTTTTTGAAAATCATTTTTGAAATTTCTGCATAATCAGAAAACTTAGAGATTTCAAATCCTGTAATTCTACCTCCTCCTGCAACAGTAATTATGACAAGCACTGGCTTACCACGCTTTTCTTAATAATTTCAATAATAGTTGTTTATTGTATTTATTATTAGAATCCTATTCACTATCTCAAAACTTATGGAAAAGTTGACCACTCATTTTGAACTTGTTTCTATCTCTTCCTATCAGAATAGACATAGAAATTAATATTTTTATGGCAGTTTATTCTGTGCATGCAAAAGTGTCAATTATTTTAACCTCTTAACTAAGAGAAGACACTTAATCTGTCACTGAACTTTTGAGTTTGACATCAATTAAAGTTCTCCCATTAAAAAGGAGTTATTAGAGCAACATGAAGACTTACACAATCAATCTGTCAAAATGATATTACTGCAAAACCTTCAAAAAGAAAACCTTTCTTGTCAAACAGGCATAATTTGTAGGTGGCAGGCTGTAACTTCAAAATGAAAGCCCAGAGATCCCCAAAACCCAACTTTACTCGCATATATGTGATAAATAAAACCAATTTTAAAAAAATATAACATTTAAGTAACAAAATGTGACAGACTATGTATACAAGAGAATATTGCGGTGTTTCTCATCACATTAGCCACTAGGCCAAATAATCCATATGGTGATAGGTCTAAAAATGAGACATGATCTAAACTGTTTTAGTCTCATGAATTTTATTTATGAAAATATAGAAAATATTATATTTTATTAATATGATGATGACCACATGCTGGCTGCAATAATCAATGGAAATAACACATGGAAGTATAAGCACCAACAACAATCCAAAGTCTTCCAAATTTAAATAAGAGAGACTACTGATTTCAGTGAACTCTTACCAAAGGAGAAAAAGCAGAGGAAAAGACCTGTATTTGACTGTTCTCCAGTCACTGCAAATAGATTCTGCTATAAACAGTCCTCACTGATACCCTGTATTTAAAAAATACAAAACAATTTTTTTTTTTTCTTTTTGTTGTTGTTGGTTTTTTTTTTTTTAATCTTGCTGAGTTTTGGCCTTTGCTAGTTTAGAATGTTCTCAATTTTCTTTTCTCCCTCCCTGGTTTGATTATTCAAAGTTATGTTGCCCACCTTCTTTTTTTAACAGTTCATTTATCACTGTCATTACAGACAAACTTCTGCTCTCAGTCACAACAAAAAGGTAAATCAACAAGCAAGGTTCCAAAGAGTAGCAAGTACAGCAATCAAATTTTTCAGAGTCCAGCCTACACTTCAGTAAGGCAAATTTTCACAGAAATTTAACAAACTAAGCAACAGTGTTTCAATACTGCTTCTGCATTTGGTTTTCAAAGGGAAAGGATTTAGGCACAAGGCATCAATTGAGAACCTCCCCAGGAGGGTCTGCAGGAATAAAACAAAAAGGGTAAGATCAAGAGAAGCATATGGAGTAGCCAGTCTTTCTGAGAGAGAAATTGGAAAATGAAAAAACCTAAAGCATGTAAAAGTCATTAAATACAAACAGCTGTGAAACTGGTGTAAAAAGACAAGAACACTTCCAGCAAATCCTGTCCCATGCTCAAGCCTATATGCAGAAAACTTGTAATATTTAGAAAGATTATTATTAGGTCATATTTATCTTCTTTACTGGTGGACTATTTGCACTGGCTTGAATGGCCATGTGACCTGACAGCCTGAGGGACAGCAAGCACAGCTCTCACACATTGCAACCCCACAGCTAATCTCATTAACTACCTTTGGACCAGATACCACTCAAGACCAAGTAACAAGACACCAACAGCCAAACTGTTTAGTTGCCTGTGAGAATGCCTTTTCATCTACAGGACAGTAGTGCCTAGAAGACCCCTACAAAGATGGATTATTTCCCAGAAAGTCATAGGGAGAGAAAAGGGCTTTGTGCATCACTGAAGGGTTGTGTCAAGCAGACAAAATTGATGAGCCCTAAAATAACAAATATCATGGAGGGAAAATTACCTGTACCCCAGTTTCAGGCAAACCATGATTATCTCATCCCTAAAAGAGAATCCCAGTAGAAAAGAAGGCTAGTCTGGACTAGTTGAACCATAGAATGCAGTGGATGAAGCACAACTGCTGATGTGATTTCAGAAGTAATTTTTACCTTTTAGAAAACTATACTTATAGGAGCATGGGCTTCTTTTTTCTTTAATGCATCTGTTCCATTTCTTATCATGTTTTACCTCTGTAGTTTAAAATGTATCAGTAGCTTCTCACATTTGTGGCAAACATCTCCTTTTGATAAATATTTTCTTTAAAAATTAACTAAGAGTCTGCTTTAGATGCTTTTCCCCCTTGTATAACATGGAGATACACACAACTCCTGGGTCACTTGGGCACCACATCTATCAAAAGCCTTTCCTTTTCCATGTGCTGGAGATGGTAACAAAAAAGATATTCAACACAATTGTTAACTCAAAGACATGGTGGAAGAAATCAGCAAAAATTATTTCAGTCCTACTCCTTTTCTTGCCAGAAGAATACCTCTAATCTTAGCTAGCAAAAGAAGGTGGCAATATCAGCCAGCATGCTCATAAGAGTGGGGTCACTCAAGAGAGACTGTAGACACTCCTTTCTTCTCACACAGACTTACTTACAGTTCAGGTGAGGCATTATCAAACCTTTCATTTAAAGATCTGCAATGAAACATGAGTGCTAGACCACAGGGGAGCAGAGACATGGACACAATAGCTCCTGACACATGGCCCACGTTCTTGTTAGCACTGCTGACATTGATCAATTATCCTGGAGAATAATGCACTGACCTCTTTTAACTGCCTTCTGATTTAATAGGCTCCATTAAAAAAAAAATTTAAATCACAATCATGACAAGCCTAACAGCATAATGGTACATATGACCTTCAGTTTGTGCCTTTTAGCATTTAACAAAAGCATATTTACTTCAATGCAAAAGCAAAAAACAAATTAACTCATGCCTTCCACTGTAGAAGTTTAATCAACTACAGAGTCTTTCTTTTCAGTCCAGAAGCCCCTAAAACTGGATAACAACTATTTTAATTATATCTTTTATCTAAGCATGAAATTCTGTGCATTTAGATACAGAACCACTTGAACTAGTTTTAGAGGATTTGGTGGAAATTAAATGCAGTGAAATGAAAAATGAGGTAATTTACTTGCCTTTTAAAAGCTTGCTGGAAAGGTGAATATTCTCAGCTATGATTTCAGCCCATATTAGTAGTGGTAAAATATGAATCCTCATGGCCAGACATGTCAGCAAAGAGTTTTTTTATTTAAACTTCATCACATCTCAGTGAAAAGTTGTTTTCTGCAGGTTTTTCAAGTAACTCATTTTTCCAGTTTTTTACCTGACTGCTATTTAAAGAGACACTGAAGAAGTACTACACTGCTCTTTGGGGCAGACATTCTGATTTTCAAATCCACCTCTCTGCATAAATTATATCTGCTATAAAATCCTAGGCTTTAGAGATGCTTCAAGATTTTTTTCATAAAAATATTATTCTGTTCATTTTTAAAAAATTATCATGTGAAAGTTTCACAAAACCTATCTCACCCACCTATATTTTGTAGAACTTCTTCTCATTACCCTTCCTTACAGATTAGTAGAAAAAGAAGAGCAATAACATTTGAGCAGTCTAAACAAAAAAATCACAACAAATAAATAAATAAATAATATTATTTCTACTACAATATTCACTTATTTAATGATCACTATAGCTCTGCAACTTTAAAGAGGAACCTATTTCAGAAAACCTGTACATCCTCTTTGCATGCTAAAAGTCAGCTATGGGAACTACAGTATAAAGAAATACAAGATTTTTATTTTTTTTTTAATGTTCAGCCAAGGCAAGAAAGAACTTCTTCACAAATATGGTTTAAATCTCCATTTTAGAAAAAAAAATTGTTTTATTCAGGACCGTTCTAATAAACAGCCAATAAACATGGTCTCTTATGTATCTTAAAACACAAACACATAAAGCAAGGTAACTGTGGGGTAGCTACAGGAATAATTCTATCCTGATGCACATCTGATTTAGTTCATGTATTTCAATATTCACCTCTATGTGAAAAAATCATTAATTTTAACACAATAGCAGTAGGCTAGATTGTCAAGACACGTATGGGTGAAGAATAAGAAGCTGAGTGTTAAAGCAGTACCAAAAGCCTTGCTCCAAGAGCATGAGCAGTGTGCCCTAAACAGGCTTACCAAGTACCAGCTTCAATCTGAAATAAGGCCTGGGTGCACAACAGCCTCTCATCCTTCCCTCTCTCCTCCTCTTCTCCCTCCACCAGTTTTTAAGAGAAGGAAATGCAGATAGAAATGCCAGATTGGAAATACAGCACATACCAACCCATTTATCAAACTCAGGTTCAAGGACCTAGGGGTGATGAGTTACCTCACCTCTGCACCATGCACCTTTAAGCCACTTCTAGCAAAGTCAAGGAGTTTTTGCAGAACTCAAAAAATTACAATTTTATTCCTCTTTCTAGAATTTTCAACTGGTCTGTCACTTCAAAATATGAACCAGAGGAGCTCACAGTGTTTTCAATGAAAACAATATAACATTTTTGTTTGCTATAAGCAGAAATGAGCCAAATGTCACGACACTAATGCATTTTCTTTTCGACTTGCATGGAACCTGGTGATAAGTTCTGACAACAGGAGTACTATAGAGGATTGGGGAAGACAGAACAAGAAGAAAGAAGTCACTAACTGTTGGAACTTAAATAAAGTCTTTACATATTTATAAGTAGGTAATATTAGCCAGAAGTTAGCTAAGCAAATGAACATATTGTTCCATTATTAAAAATACGATAAATTTTTTTCAAAATACTTTAGATTAGTGTCTTTGAAGAGGGGTCAAACTACACTGTTGTTATGTCCTTGTCTTTTCTACTCTCAGGAAAAAGAAAGGACCAGTATTTTCAAGAAGGACTGCATGAGGGCTGTTCATTTATGTTTCCAGAATGCCTCAGCTGTTTGCTGAGTTCCTTTAATAGCGCCCAGTTTCTTTAATACAACTTATCCCTTCCTGCTCTCTAGTATTCCCTTACCATCTGTCCTGATCATGAAGTAAAATTAGAAAATTGTGGTTGGAATTGAAAAGAAAGGGGTTCATCTTGCCAAACTTTACCTGTCTAGGAATTCCAGGCTCCCTCTCTGTACTCAATATCACTATAAGTATGTACACAGAGAAAAATCCACCCTGTGTATTTTAAATACAAAGCTTGGAATATAATGTTCTCCAGGTGTGCTTAGGCAAATTTGTTCAGTGGAGATTAACACTGTAAAACACAATAGATTAATATGAAGTCTTGAAAGATCACTCTTGCTCTAACAGGTTGTAACAGCTAAATGACATATCTGATACATCTGGTAGATGAAGTGGGAGAGAATTTTATGACTTTTCTTCCACAAAGGAAGGTATTATCCAAGATACCTTGAAATCCTATGCATAAAATAGTTTCTATAGGAGTAGCACTGCCCAAACACAACAGAATACCTGCTTTCTGACATTGCCAAAAACATCTAGAAATCATTACTCTTAAAATTATTTTCATTCCAAGTGCTGTTGGGAAGTTATTAGGTATTGATTTAGTTGGTAGCCTGTACTTATAAAAGTGACCAAGAATGGATTATGGTCCATGTTGAGAAAATATAGATATATATTACATTTACCACCCTCCTTGTTGTTCATTGATTTGTTTTAAAGTGCTAAATTGCTTTATACAGTTATAAGATCCATGACATCTACAACTTCTAACAGAATACTCTGTAAATATGATCACTCCTATAACCTGTATACCTAGTAGGAACTCTTGTGGGATTATAAATTCCCAAGTAAGAGATTGAATTCTTCCACCCATACTGGATGCAAATATGCTTTTCAGAACAAACCAGGGTGAGTATCCTGCATTTCAGCTCAATGAGAAAATAAAATTCTCATCTGTTTTCAGTTTAATCCAAACCAGTTTTTCTTTCTATACTCTATTCTCACGTGACCATTTCTATTCCTTATTTAATTTAGTGATATGTGCCAGTAGACTAAAAATATCTGCAAGAACTGGATGGATAATTTAATGCATATTATATGTACATGTATTATTGCTCAGAAGGAAAAATGCATACCAGCAAATATACCAGAAATGTGAGTAGTTGGCATCCATGCAACATTTGGGGAAGAGCTTTTAGAATTACATTCATTACTCACTTGTATGACAGACCAGTATTCTTTAGAATTTGTCCTTTAATACTTCCATGCCTACCCTCTCAAATTTATGAATTTCTCAATACCTCAAAGGTTCTAACTTCTAAAGAGCCACTGATTTGAAAAAACAAACAAACCAACCAACAAAACCAAACCAAAACAAAAAACAACCAACCATGTTTTCTTCACAGATTTTCACTGTCACATTTAATGCACACTTTCACCCAGTTTACAACTTTTTGAAACCCACACAAGCAAAGTTCAATACACGTTTTGGAGAATTAGTACATGTGCCAAATAGCAGATTTGGGAATGCCAGGGGTGGCTTGGACTTTTCTCTTTCTTCTTTTATAGCCATTTATATCAGGAGATAGGTTGAATTTCATATCAAATATTTTGTATTTATAAGAATCTAGAAACAGAAGCTTTTTGCTAGTGAAAGGGAAAGAGCCTCTGAAATCCAAAAAGGCAATTCAGAAATTTGTATGAGACATCTTAAATGGCATATAATACTTCCAAATTTAAAATAAGAATAAATTTTAGTGCCAAAAATGTCAATCTGGCTCTTAGATTGGTAAGGTTTGTGTTTACTCTTCAACTTGTTTCCTCTTTTTTCCTCTCTAAAAAATGGAATCTTTCCATCTGATAGTAATTCCACAGTCAAGTATCTTGATGATATGGGGTTACATTTATTTTATTTACCTGAGGTACTAGCATTCATTCTTGACTGTTACTGACCTGAATTCAAAATGTATGTCAATAAAATTTTAATTTCACTTCTTTGTGTCTTTCATGGATGTACAAACTATACAATTTATTATCACTTTAA
Source organism: Rhadina sibilatrix (assembly GCA_013400275.1). NCBI lineage: Eukaryota > Metazoa > Chordata > Aves > Passeriformes > Phylloscopidae > Rhadina > Rhadina sibilatrix. The sequence continues at coordinate 134,237 of VWYO01014102.1, read as the reverse complement.
AACCAATGTCTAAATCTTCACTATGAAAGATTTGAAACTGAGAATTTTATGAGCCAATGTTCAAGAATGCTTTGAGTGAGAAGCTTTATACAAATTGAACATTTTACTTTTTAAATATATATACCTTAAATTATGTAATATTGTTGCATATATCACATTTTACTTTTTTTTGTTGTTGTTGTTGTTGTTGCTTAAAACCTCACCTAATTAACTGATGTCAACATTTTGTACTTAGATCTATTTCTTAAAAATTATTTGAGGTATATTTAGGGTTTGGGTTTACTTAATTTTAAATGAGATCAACACAGAGGATCAAGTGAGAAAAGTTACCCCCGAGACTGAATCAAATTTGCCATTTCAACACAAATAGGTGTTGAAAACAGTTTTTTTCTTATGTTGGCACCATTTTGAATACTAATAGTGGATATTACCATACCAAAACAGTTGTGCAAAGTGGAATTACTAGACTATAATCTCACATTGGTTGAAAAAGTAGAAGGTAATTCCACTGTCCTGCTGGACTTCGACAAAAGGAGGCATTGGAAAAAATAGAACTTTTTAAACTTCACCAAGGACAAAGACCAAATCCTGCCCAGGGGGAAGAAAACCCCTGCAACAGCATCCAGGGAGCAGCTCAGCAAGGAAGGCTCTGGATCCCATGGGAAGCCCATCATCAAAGGCAACCTCTGTGATTCTATGGAAAGGGGAAGATCTTTTCCAATCTGAATCTTTCTCTCTTTTTTTCTATGATCCTATGATTAAATACTACTTCCATGACCTTACCTCATAATATCAAAGTGAAACATCTGAAGGATCACTGCTTCCTGGAGTCCAACAAAACTCTAGATGCAACTGCATTTAAATGTCCTTTATCAAAATCTTTGAGGATGAAACACACACATTTCACAGAATTTAAAGGCTGAAATCATACTAAAATTTTAATACCTGAATCACATAGCTTTATATCACGATGAGTGAGACAATATTTAAATCCCATCTTTCTTTACTGGAAACTAAAAGCTAATCCAAAAGACTTCACAGCAATAAGAGAAGAAAAAAATACTTGTATGTCCACAGGCCAAACAATTCAAAGTTATTAGTTCTACTCAGGAGATATAAAACTATTTTAAGTTCCATGAAAACTTCACGGTAAAGATAAATCATGTTTCAGATTGGAAAAGGAAATGTGCTCTTACTTTCAGGCTCAAAATACTACTTTCCACCCTTTTTTCTAAAAATAAAAAAGAGGTAAATCCGTATTCATTCACACTTACACTGTTTGCAGACCTTAAATAAAATCAGAAAAAAAAATTAAAAAAAAATCAAACCACCCATAACTCAGGAGGTCTTCTTAAAACAGTGTGCACCACAGTTTCAGAACACTTACTTTCATGGGTTTTGATGCAAGCCATGAAAATACTTAAAATAAGCAGCATTTATTTTAACTTCTTCAACTGCCACAGATGTCAATATAATGTTTGTTTGAGAGCGGTCATTAGATCAACACTGACACTTTAAAATATTGCAATGATTGTTGTTGGGTAGCTCAAAGAAAACTAGCATTTTTCTTAAAAAAGCCAGCTTAGAAGCTAATATTTTAAGATGAATATATGCTGAACTACCTTTCTACTGAGTTATCAGCTGGAAGTTGTCTATAGTTGTTGCCTTTTCTGTCATAACAGTGAATAGGATGTTAAAATCTAGATGACATTTGTTAAACTCAGTTCTCCTAATCCAATAACTATTTTCATATGCAACTGCTTTTGAAATTTATTTTTAAAATGAGCTACTAAAAATCCCTTCTAATATTTTTCTTACACATGTAAAGAAATCAAGATAAATGTAAAGACAAGTTTTAATAAAGCTAAGGGATCCAGATTTTTAAGGACAGAAATATTATATAGGAAAAGTTGTGAGAAACTCAAACTTGCCCATGTATTAATGCATGTTTTTGAGAGTGCTTTACTCAAGTGCTGCTTTTGCAGTTATTTGCACAGAAGAACTCTATTATCATGTCTGTTATCAACATTTAACCCATGACCACTTACTCCTCCTTATTGATCAGAAGAGTAGTGGGAAGTGATATTGAGATAATTGTTGCATCACAATCATCAAACCTTTTCTCAGCTATTCATAGGATCTTCCTTATGTACTTGGAACATCCCCAAATTCTATCTTCTTGAGCTGCACTATTGATCAGAAAGTCCACAGGTGAATTGGGTTTGGGTATTTTGATACCCCATTTCTCATCCAAAGTATCCATTGCCAAAATTCATACCCAAAATGTAGGATTGGTTTTATTCTGATCAGAATCGGCTTTAAATGAACAACAGCATATTTGAGCCATGGAGTGTTGTTAATAGCAAGAAAATATGAGAGAAAAGACACTAAATTATCAGTAATGAAAAGGACTACAGCTGTCTAACACATATACCAGTAGAGATATTTATATGGCTTTACAGTGTCCAGTTATTTTTTTTAATAGTTACATTCTGTAAATTGTACATAGGAGGTAAGCAAAGAGCATAACATTTGTCCTCCCACATACATGAATGACAGTTCTCATGGGAAGTACTGTTTCACAGTCTTTGCATCTGAGTGCTCTCAAAAACAGATAAATAGATGTCCTACTGAAAATACTTTTGCTGTGAATACCTCACAAAACAAACCCTATGATAAAGTTTTGTTGGTTTTTTTTTTTTCCAAAGCTATTATCAGAAACCAATCTTTTTGACACTTTTAAATTATTCCTACTCCCTGAGAAGACAGAGAATATTAATTAAGCTCTGCAGGTGGCATATGAAGGGAGGGCAATGACAGAAAAATGCCAAACCTGAAAATATGCACGATGCCTTCAGGATCTTATCCAGCTAACCTTACAACTGTAACTCTAAATTAGACTCTCAGGCTCATAACCTGTTCCTCTGGGTAGTCTGATTTCCTCATCTATTAAATCATTTCTCCCACATCCTTATCCCATTAAAGAGTTATCCAATCCGTTCTTCCCATAACTGGCACTGTAATATAGACACAATCAGCCAAAATTTGTTTGAAATAAAATTGAAGTATTTCCCATAATATGCACTTTATATTTTTGTCAAATATGTTCATAATTTTTCTGCAATTTTTTCTGTTGACATCACACATCATGAATACAGAATATTGAATTACAACAGGATGAAGGAACATAAGTTACTTTATATTTGAAATACTAAGTATCTTTATAAGGTTATAAATGCCTATCTTACGGAGAAAATTAAAATCAAGCTGTAAATTGTATTAGCAAGTAAAAAAAGATTATTAAAGTCCATACAGCAATGAGAACTTCTTATGTTATGGAGCTGGAATCAAATTTTTCATTGGTAACAAAAAGATTTCTGTTCATCATTTTCATGTTCCACAGGGTGGTCTGACCTAGTAGTTGTTGTTGCTATATTGCAACAAACAAACTCAGACAAATGTTAGTAAAAATTGAAAAAACTATAATGAAATTAAGCATCTGGATTAAAAGAGACATCTGCAATGTTATTTATCTTATTCCTTGAGAAAAATAAAGCTCTGCTGGTTCTTTTACAGTCTGAATTTATATAAAAACCGTTATGTTAACCTCGAGAATTCATCCAGGCAACAAGACTACAATGTCTTTATCTGATCATTTTCCAAGACAAAGGTACTCTCCTAGATTTGGGGTTTTCCTTTATGTTAAGCTCTTATTTATCTGTAATATTTCTTTGATAACTAGACTAAAATCATAATAGGAATATTATCTTTCCCTGCCTTCTGCTTACTCAGAAATGCTGTCTCTGAGCAATTACCTTCATATTATTAACATATTTGATGTTTTCTATGGGGTCAAGGCTATGAAAATAGTTGCACTTCTGTCTAGAGACATAATGATCATTTGTTTGCTCTGATGTTTGCTTGTTCTAATGATTACTCTTGACCACATACAGCAAATATCCCACTGCTCTCTATCTCCTTTTCCAAGCCCCATGGACTCACAATTCTTTCTATTTCTATCACTTAAATACTTGTCTTTGTGTCCACAATGTAGGAAAAATATAAGGATTTGAGGAGAGAAGAGATATAATCACACTCATGTAAGTAACACGAAAACTGAAAGAAACTTGGATTCACACTGAATAGCAAATTGAACAGGAATTTGATATTGGCTAGATCACCAAAGCAAAGGCAAATAGCTCCACATTCTGTATTAAATCTTATCTTTTTAAATGTGAAAAAAAATAAGAGGATTGTGACTGGGATATCATGTTCAGCTCTGGCCTTCTAAATTACTAGAATGATAAGGAACTATTAGGGTGTATCTAACATTTTTTGCAGGAGGAAAGATAGAACACATAAATACAGTTTGATAAGGAAGTTTTCAAAAAGCATAATTTGGCTGTACTAATTCCAAAAATGCAAGAGCATCTTTAAGGAAATTATTATTCTGAGCTTGCTCTTCTTACGACTTTCAATTTTGTTTTGTCATAACATTCCTTTCTTTCCTTTTGAATCTGAGTTATTCCAAATGAGTCATCCAGTGGCAGTCACTCATTCTTTGCCTTCAGACTTCTGGGGCCAGTTAAAATCTGAATCCCTATGTGGCTGAGCTTGGAAAGCACTACTGGGACCCATAAGAAGCCTGAGGAGCAGCATTAATGACTGGTCTCCAGCAGGACTATGTGCAGCTGATCACACTCAGAACTTCTGCCTTTTCCACATCCTTTGTCAGCAGGTCCTTTCCCCATGCTCATGTGCCCCCTATTCTTCCTTTTGTTGCTGACGTACCAGTAGGAGACCCCTTTTGTTTCTCTACCATCATGTCTAACAGATCCAAAGATAAAAATATTTTCATGGTGATAAATTAAACTTATAAATAAAAAATTAAAATATACAATATACATTTAGAATATTGTATATTCTAAATGACATGTCAATCTTTTTATTTCAGTGGAACATAATGAATAATCAAAAAAAGCTCACAAGGTTTGGAAACAGCAAGTAGAATTCATGGCAACCAAAAGATCTTTTCTCATAGGTAATCTTGCCGTTTCCCTTGTGAGCACTGTTCAGACAGAAATGGTTTCTGTATGTGTTGATGAGCAATGTCAGAGAAGGGAGCAAGGTCTGAATGCATTCTGGGTAAGATATTTGGTGACACTTGCCAACACATTCACAGCCAGGCATGCACGGATATGACCTGGTACCTCCTCAACCAGCAGTGTACTCTGAACACCAGACCTGCTTTAAGGTGCTTCAACACAGAGAGGGAGCCCTACTCCTTTCTCTCTTCTTTCTCAGTATAGTCTTTCCCACCTAAATGCCATCCTACTGGAACTACCTTACAGGCATAGCACTTCCAGCACATGGGCCTGGGAACGGGACACCTGTCTTCCCCTCACATCCATCTGTGGAGGACCAGGTCCTTGTGGCAGTAGGACTCTTGATCCAGGAAAAGAAGCAATTAGTTGTCGTTCTGATGGGGAGGTTTCTGAAAGGCTATAGTACTCATAGTCATACAGTCACACACCTCCTCAGCACCGGATTTCTTCTGAGGAAGGCACTCCAGAGAGAAGCACAGCAAACTGGTAAAATATCAGCATTCTAGGCAAATTATCACACCCAGCCACCTCTGGCTCTGGCTGGGCAACAGAATAGCATTGCATAACGTGTCTGCTGGGTTGCCTCTGCTACCTTCTTAAAAAGAGAAGGGGAACCTCAGACCGCACCAAGTGCCAGTGTGCAAAGACACACACATAGGTCATGAGCTCATAAAGCCTCTTACAGAGCAAGGAACCTGCTTCTCGCCTTTTCCTCGCCCTGCACAGGTGTCATCATGGTGCCTCTTGCCATGAAGAGCCCACAGCTTCCACAGAATCTCACCCTCTGCTGTATCAAGGTGCACTCACCAGACATGCTTATCAAGCCTGTCTGGAATTCCTCTTACAGACCATTGCCGTCAAAACACGGTTTTCAAAAAAGCTGCATTTAGCAATGCCCCCCCCCTTAAACATGTTTGCATGATTTGGCTTAGCTTGCAGCTAGGAAGGAGGTGTATTGGAAGTGGAGTGCTCTGCTGTATGCATTAGGCACCACTTGAGATAGACATGGCATGGGTTTACTGCACAGAGACACCTGCAAAGGGCAGAGCAACACCAGCTCAGGCTGATATAAAGATGTTTTAACAAAAGTCAGTCAGCAGGGAGTCATCATCGCCCTGCACAAGGTATCCACAGTTTTCTCTGGTGACTCACAGGAGTTTGCAAGATGAGAGAGTAAAAAATTTGTGTCCCTACTGGGAGAAACACTGCAGAGGACCCCTCAATGGGTATGTGAAACCTATTGTGTCATCCTGGGCAAAGAGGGAAGATGTGCAGAAAATTCACTTTATACTTTGAGAGACAACCTTCATAAATAAAAGTAATCAAAATCAAAATTCTCAAGGAATATACAAAACACCTCTTGATACCAGGACAAGCCTTAAATAACATTCAATTTGTGAACATTTGACTGAAACAAATATTTTCCTAGCACAAATTGTGAAGAAGCTCATGATCTGGCTGATCAGTGACTAAAAGGCAGCCAGAAAAAGTGGGCTTTTATATTCTTTCTGCTAATTAATATCCATTGCTATCACCTTGAGACTACTATGGATTTTGTTCTCACATCCATGTTCAATGTGGCTACAGTCTATCCCAGCAATTGCTTCCACCAAAAGCAATATATAGAAGGCATTTTCAGAGCATCTGTCCACTCTCTTCAGTCCTACCAAAAAATACATTTCAGTAAGCACTGCTGAAGAGATTAGCCAGGCTTTACGTCTTTATTTTCTCAGTCAGTCTCACAGAATTTTTAAGAACATTTCATTACAAAATCTACATAGAGGACACACTGTTAATGCTACATACAAGTTAAATCTCCAAATTCCAAGGTCAAAATCTGTGACAACTTAACAGTGCAATCCACAAGCCCATTATTACTGCATCACCATTTCTTTGTGCAAGGGCTTGATTTCCAGGAAATCTGTTAGCTCTTACTGTGTACTGCATAAGATTGTTCTGCAGTCTCAAAGATCCTGACAACCAAGACTTTTGATCTGATAGGCATCTGCCTTTCTAAAACATATCATCAGAAGACTATGGGTGAAGAACTAAATTGTTATGTGAGTAGTGCACCCTCATAGCTTGAATTTTACGAACAGCACTTTGGACCATCTTTCTTTTTAGGGTTATCATTAGCTTGGCTCCAGAAAATCCTGTACGACTAATCATGTTAATAACCCAGGTTTAAGGGCTTTGAGGTAAACAGTTTAGAAGAAAGCTGATAGAGCTGAGAAACTATAATAAACAATGTAAAGAAAAGAAAGAGAAAAAATAAATTGGTGTGAGCTTAACAGTATCCTTTGTCCTAAATATGCAGAGAAAAGAAACAAGGAATTATGTTTTAGCTAAATCAACTACACTTTAAATTTGAACTTTGTGTTTTGTCCTCAATTTGCCAGTTTCCACTTACATCTTTCAACCATAGTCTCAAAAACTGGAAGTATTTGGAAAAATGTTAAATTGTTATGTGCTTTAAGTACACCTTGTCCCTTAAAATCCTGCCGATGAATGACCTGCAAAGAAAACTCCACTATTAAATAATCTATTAATTATTAATTAAACAATTATTAAGCAACAACTTAAGTTATTACTGGTTGCTGATCACACTTTCATTCATAGTTGCTAAGCAGCTGGTCAAAAGAAGTAATTACTTTTAAGTAAACAGTTAATTTGTGGGACCATGGAGTAAAAATCAACTCAGTCTAAATTAGCGCATTCCAGTTTCTCCTGATGATAGACCACCCATGAAAATGTGAAGATGAAAAGCTAGGTTTAAACTGCACTTTACAATAAAGAAACAATTTACAATTCCTACAAAGCTGAAGATTGTGGGTTATCAAAGCAGGAATTTTGGAGGCTTTGTTTCTCCTGGAGTTCCACTGTGCTCCCACCAGCTTCATGCATTCTATCAACATTAAACAGAAATAAAGCAATCTGCCTCCCACCTGTATTTCTGTTGCCAGAACCAAATTGGAACACAAGACTATTTTATAGACCCTTTCTCTAGATTTTTCTCCTTAAAAGATTCATTGTTTGCCTAGAGAGAAAAAAAAAAAATCAGATTTAATGTAAGAAGTTTAAAACTGTACCTGAAGAACTCCATGAAAGAGAAGCCATAACCATGCTGCTCAGCAATTCCAGCACAAACAACATTTGCAGATGCTCCAATCAATGTTCCATTACCTGCAGTTAAGAAAACAAAGACCAGTTTATAGTTGCGTTCTCTTTCTTACTCTTCCTCTGTTTATTCTGTATTAAAGTCCTAAGATGTACTCATTTCAAATGAAAAATCAATTTCTGTTGTATAGGCTTGGAAAGAAACATACAGTTAATACCTCCACATCCTATAAATAGCTTCATGCTATGAAATATAAGCCTGGTATTATTCCCTGGTTCTGCTTAGGCCAGAAAAATAGGAAAGGAACAGACCACCAGAAGAAAAAAACACCAGAGGCCTGCATTCAGATAAACTTGTTGATTTTTTAGTTTTATTTAACTAGAAGATGTCATCAGATGAGGTGAAAAGATTAGATAGTTCAAGAATGCTAAGAAAAATGGATGCTTTCTTTCCTAATGCCAACTTGATATTGACAATGAAGTGTTTTCTTTATTGATAAACTAATTAATTAGTAAGATTTGTTTGGGGATTTTTTTATAGAAATTTAAAACAGTAAGTGTGACAATGGAGGAGAATGGATCTGTTTCATGTCTCTCTCCTAAGGAAAAAGGATCACAGACTTTGTTTACCTAATCATAATGGTTCTTCAATAAATAAGGAAACATAATTTCATTCAGTGAACTTCACCAAATTAATCTATGCAAGCCCCCACAGGAGAGGAACACAACAAAGAAAAATAATTCACCACATTTAAAATGAACCTTTATCCTCACTTCTCCCAAGCCTTTTCCAGAAATTAATTTATTTCTTCATTTTCTCTAAACTTTTAACAATCTGGTAATGTAAAGGAGTCAGGTATTCACAGCTCAGAAAGACCGACCCATTTTCTGTATCATTCCCATGAGTCACACCTCAGACTTATACATGCTGCACACTTGACTTCCACAAAGCAGATGGCTTCTGCAAATGTTTCTGATCTAAGGCACGATTTAGGAAGTGACAGTGACTCCTACATGCTGTTCTCTAACTGAAGTTTTGAACAAAGGAGGTAACAATCTAAGAGACTTTTTTAATATACTTTGGTAAGTCATCTTTTTGCCATGTAGTTACTCCTCTTACTTTGGTTCTGTTAAAAATTTTAGCTCCATAGAAACTCTTCTGGTCTGACTTTAAGAGAAACAGATCATAATGTAATTAATGCTCCGGTTAATTGTTTTGATTCAGTAAATGTTTCGGGTCACCCAGAGACCAAAAATTATCTCAGAATAAAGGCAAAAGAATTGCTCCCCCAAAGTATTCACACATGGTACTGTTATGGCCTTAATGTTTCGGGTCACCCAGAGACCAAAAATTATCTCAGAATAAAGGCAAAAGAATTGCTCCCCCAAAGTATTCACACATGGTACTGTTATGGCCTTCTGTACCTGAAAGTGCACACAAAATTAATAGATGTCTAAAAATATTCTTTAAAAATCATATAACTCTTAAATTAAAAAAAACATAATTGCTAAAATTCAGATGGTTTTGACTGGTCATTATAATAACGGAGCAACAACTTTGAGGAAAAACCCAACCCCTAAAGTCACTCAGGACTTTTTTATTATTATTTTTGCTTGATTTCATGATAACCAAAGCTTTCCAATAAAAAACTCTGATATGACAAAAAGTTTTCCAGTTGAGTCCAAAGAAAATGCATGATTCTTATTTATTCCAGGATGGTCAATTATTGTCAACACACATTAAGCAGTAAATAGGTTTTCATCCTGGAGTAGAGATCTAAAAAAAGGTATCTATTTTCTCAGGTGAGTGGCCTAAACACCACCTATTAAGAACAACAGACTGGTTTTATTTCTCATCAGCAGCCTCAAACAGCTCTTGAGCAGATGCCACTATGGAATAAGAAAGACACAGAAATCTTGGAGATTTCTTGAGATGAGAAAAGCTTTCCACTCCCACTCCCTCTAGTCCCAAATAGATATTTTATTTTGTATATTTAATTCTCTATTTTTTTTTTAATTCCCTTTCTTTCTGCTCTCCTAGGAGCTATGCTAGGTGATCTGCCTCCTATTTGCTGTTTTTAAGGCTTTGACATTGCAAAAGAGGTGGTGCTTAGTGCAGAGATACTGCCTGTCTCTGAGGAGTTCTGCTGATGTTGGTGAAACTACACATCAATACAAGGGTGTATCCTTATTGACCATAAAACTACTGTGATCATCCTTGTGAGACACCAAGAATTATTTGTTACCTTAGCTTCTTTTCATACACAAAAAAACACCCCTGCATGTGCTTTAGGTGTGGAGAAAAAAAGATTAATATTATAAGAGGAACAGAGACCTTAAAAGATGGTGTCTAGCATTGTCGCTAGGAACATCATAGCTTGTTTCCCTTGCCTTCTCTCTCTTTTCCTCAAAGTATATCCTAATTACTTTAATGCATGTTTAAAAATACAAAACTGAACTTGGAACAACAGCTTTGCTGGTAGGTACTGCCATGAGAAAGCCAAGACACAAGGCGTGTGGCTTAATGTGAAAACCGAACAAATGAATACAGCCAATGTAATTAGAGGAGTCAGGAAGGAACACTTCAGGAATTTTCAGTTCCAAACTAATCACTAGTCTACAGCATTCAAGCATTTCATAAGAGATTTCTGCTCTATGTGCAGCACAACCAGTCATCACTCTCAGAATAATGTTACTGCAGACAAGGAATATAGCTCTGGCTTCAAATTAAAGAAATGAGACTGAAACTGCACTTGTCCCATGGCTCTGGCTAGATACAGTCGAGATCTCCAAACAGCGTGGGCTCTCCTATACTGCATGGGCTATAGTAATGCCTTCACATAATGAAGTATTATGGAAAGAGTTTCTGCTTCAGCAGTGAATTGATTTCCCCAAGTAGATTTCTTTTGAGAAGAAATTGTCACCTTAAATGTTATCTGTGAGGAGCAGAATTACTTGTTCATTTGTTTGCAGTGTGTGTGTAGTTTAATTAGACACTGCTCAGCAGGCTTCAAAGAACTGCATTCAAATTAACAACAGAGACAAACTTTTGTTCCACATCCCAGGAACATCTGTCTCCATGGCATGGGTTTAACTCAGTAGTGAAAGAGCAACACCATGACCCTCTCAATCATGGAAAACTCAAGACTAGCTTAATGTACACATAGATCTATACATTGAATTCATTCTGATGGTTGCAAATTAAGAATAGACATTTTTTTAGAACTTCACCCAGTCTTGACTTCATCTTCATATCATCTGCAATCTTAAGAACAATTCAGCTTAAAAAGGCTCCTGCTTGTTGGTCTGTATACTCAAAACAAAATAACACATGGGTCAACTGTATCAACACTTTTCAATAACCAATCTGTTTTGAGGACTCTTATTGTAACTTTGTTGTTGACCCCTACTCACCCTTTATCACAAGGCAGATGGTTACTGCAAAACTGGATTCCCTACAATGAATTGTTATATTTCTAATGCCAGTAGTATGTGATATCTATGAAGGAAATAATACATTTTATTCTGAATTTGTTCTTCCTTTTATTCTTGACAGACTACATGTACTGTTGACAATACTAACTATGCTTAATAGTTCATAAGCATGAAATCGAGAGAGATCTTTTTTCTTAATGAAAAAAATAGTAATTCTAATTAGCTGCTTATGCTACACAGAAGAAAACAACAGAGGAATCCTCATAGATCCTAATCCTTTTTCCATGGAGTTGCCCTAGCTTTGAACAATCATTTCAGAAACAAGTAGATCTAACTGCTTCTGTCTAGAAAAGGTGATACAAGAGTTTCTTTTTGATATTTCTCAAGGCAAATAACTTTGAATATCTTTAGGGAATGTGAAATCAACCCCAAGTGTAAGACAGTATTTAAGAGTTTTAGTTAAAAATAAATCTACCAAGAAATATCTAAGCCTCATACATTAAAATGCACCTTTACATTCCCAGCTAACTTAGACCTAGAAGCAGGAAGATATTGAAAGTTTTGGTAAGCCTGATTCAATGCCTGTACTATCCATCAGCCCTGCTTATGTGCAACCCAGCACTCAGCTATTGCCCTTTGCTCCACGGCTCCTTCAGAGACTGCCAAATCTGAACCCAGACCATGCACACCACAGGCAAAGTGCCTCTCGTGGGCCCAGACAGCCCCTTCCTCAGTAAACAGAGTTTGCCCAAGTCACTATAACCTGCAATGCACTGAAAATCAATGCTGGGAGAACCGATTAGGCTTACTGAAAGAAAGGGCTGGGGAATCAGATTAGAATCACAAAAGGGAGAGAGTCTGCATCAATAATGTACATCCTCTGACTTCAAGCCTCGTCCTCAGCTATTGATTTTTACTTGTCAGCAGCATATCTATTATATCTAAATGCTGTTAGTTCTCAGGAGTCCCTTTGATATTGCCCCCTCAAGAGCAAGCCTAACCCTTTTCTTTGCTGCATTAATATGTTTGCTTGGAGAATCACCTCAAAGTGCCTGGCAGGATTAGTGTTTATTACTCAAAGCACTGAGAAATCAAAGGGAAGGGATTATCACCAATAGAGCTGTTTGGCCTAGCATGAGCAGCCATCATAACAGTAACTTCCTTGAATATAAGGGAGATAATACCTTGGGTAGCAACCAAGTGGATGGCTAACAGAAAGGTTCGTTTTGCTGTGAGAATTACAGGCCATTTCCCTTCCACATGCCCTAATAATAGAGAAGCTATACCTGTACTTAACCAAGACACCTTCTGCATTTTCTCTCTCCTGTATCTCTGGACAGCTAATGCAGAAGTAAAAAGACTACCCTATTTTCATGCCAACACAGCTTTTCCCTAGGCTTTAACAAGCATGTGTGATAGGGCCAGTTTTACACAGGACAGCTGTTCCGCTTTGTCCAGACAAGGATTCTCTTTCTGAAACAAGGATTTTTCCACAGAGTCATGAATAATTTTAGAGTGAGGATTCTCAGCCCTGCTTTTTCTGAAATGAACCATTCCATCATAGTATCAAAGCAAGTCTTACTGAAGGAAGCCAGCTCCTTGCTTCCAATGCATTTTTAGAAGAAAATCCTGTGCAATCTCCCATATAGTTTACATTGTAATATAAAGATAGACTGATGTGCCTAGCTTTCTTTCCATAGCATATTCTCTTCTTAAAGCACAGTCCGAGCAAATTTCACAAATCTGTCTGCCAAATGCCAGTTCTGGTTTACATTTACCTTATAGAAGACAGTCTACATAAATTTTCAGTTTCACAATAAAGTAATACAGATTTGCCTAATTAAAAAAAAAAACAAACACATTTATATTCATCTGTTCAATGTCCACAAGTCTTGAGTATCTTCTAATATTGACTTGAATAACTTAATATTTTTACGTGTAAAAATTAATAAGCCAGATAATCAAACTTTGTCATCAATGAAGAAGAAAATCAAGGCCAATTGAACAGTAGCAGTCCCTAAAAGGAATGTCAAGTCAGAGGCATGTGTGAATTAATTTAATATTGCTATTTGTGATAAAATGCAGTCTTATGATACCAACACTTTTATTTTATTGATTTGGAAACATTTTGAATGGCATATTCCTACATAAATGATTAAACATGGACATTATAGGGGGGAAAGTGAAATAAAATGAATGAAAGTTTTGAGTTCAGTTATCAAAAATTAATTGAACTGCATTCAACCCAGTGATTTCAATCAGGTGAAATTTTCCACTTTTTCTCACAACCACAACACCACCAGTAGGACAGTTGTATAAGAATTACACTAATGAATGCTCATTGTTTCCTTTTTGCTATGAGAGGAAAAGGTGAAATTTAAATTTGCTATTTTTCTACCAGAAGTGTGAAATAAATAAGGTGAGTTGCTGAACATCCTGCACTTGTTACTTTAGTGACCTAAAGAAATCCATAAACTTCTGCAAACCTCTAATTTGTAAAAAAATACATAAAATCTGAGGTGACCATTAAAGTCTCTTTTCTCCTTGGAGTCAACCTACCCAGTGCAAGTGTAAAAAATACTGTTATAATGATAGATAGTGCCAGAAGTCTGACACACCATTCCCCTATGCCCTGAGTATTCAAGTAGCTTTCACTTAATGCTTTTAATACTGCACATATTTCATATTTTTCATGCTGCACATATTGAATCTCTGCTTTTTAGATTCAAAGACTAAAATTATGTCTGAGTTTCACAGCTTTGCCACATGTCGTGTTAATGGGGACCTAATATTGAAAAACTGTTTCATACACAGAAATCTGGCATAAAAGTATATTTTTCAACTTCACCATAATATACTTTGAAGATAACTGTACTAAATAAATTTATCAATATCTATATAAATAATATCTTGAGCAGGATTATAACTTTCCTTAGTTATAGAGATTGTCTAATTTGTCAATATAAATCAATATGAATATTGCAAGATTTTTTTTCCTCCTCAAGGGACAGAAGAGGGGACATTGCCTAGAAAGTGTGTGCAGAGGAAGAAAAGTAAATAATCCAGTATTATGTTCTACACTTAAGTGTTTTGAGTCTTGATGTAGCTTCCATGTCTTGTTCTGTCTGATACTCCAAGTGCTACCTTCTAACTGAAAATACCTCTTCTGCTGACAGCTATTCAGAGTCTGTATTCTCATACTGCAGCAACTCACTGATACAACATGATCAGTTTGCCTATTCCATATAATTCTGAAAACAGAAGCGGCTAAGGCTTCTGGAAAGATCCTTCTGTAGTTTATGATAAAGAAATGTACAAAGAAAGGAAAGAAAATTAAACATATCTCCACATATACTTCATAGGAACTCCAATGCCATGCCTAATCATTATCCTATCTCTAATTTGCAGAACTTCATAGCTTGCAGTTATTTTACACAGATTCAAAACCGTTAATAGAAGAATTTCAAAGTTATCAGTAATGCTAGCATTATAATCCAGTGATTTTGGTGATTGGTATAAATTTATGTTCTAAATGAATATTACATATTACACATAGCTGTGTTATTTCCAATTTAAAATCTAAGACTTACGATCCAAACTATAAATCCTCATCAGTGCAGCTGAAGCAGCATCCTTTACCCCATATGCTTCATATTTCACCCTTAATGACATGCATACATCTACATAAGCATGTCTGCCAAGGTAACTCTTTTCAAGCTTAGAAAACTGTTCTTGCTGAAAAAAATATACTAGTTTCAATATGGGGGTTATTTTCCATATTTACTCAGTATCTTAAAACCAAACTGGTCTCTGATATTGCCTTCATACAGACAAAGTCTGTCAAATGGACACAACTCAGTTTTGCCTGGTTTTACATTTTAGGCTCAAAATTTTCTTCTGCATGTCTTCCACACCCCAGAGGACAATCTTTGGCGATCTTAGAGAATATACTTTAGTTGCAGGGAGTCTGCAAACAAGCCTGGGTCCCACACCAAGGACTTTTTAGCACTGTTGGGCTTTAAGAATTTCACACAGAAAAAGCATGAAGATAACACAGAGTTTGTATGTCATGAAATTTTTATGGAATTTTATTTCTGGATTTTTATAGCAGGTTACAGATTCTGACTGTTACAGAAAACAGCAAGAGGACAGTTTGGACTCTCAGGTATTAAGTGAGCGAAAAAAGTCCTCATGCTTATATTCAATGTTTTCCACACTACAACAAAATCCAAAAACTTTCAGGTAACATCTGAATGAGCTCTTCATTAAGAACAAGAAAAGAGTACTACCACTTAATAGACAGCAGCCACTGTTGAATTAGTTTCCCTCACTGCGAACATTGTAGAAAAAAAGCAAAGTACATTTAGAAATCAAGTTAGATATTAGTGGAAGACATATAAAAAGCATGCTTCTAGATATGTAAAATTTAAAGGTATAATGCTGCTAAAGACTGCCCTGGAGTCTTTAAATAAAAACTGTGAGGTATTTCCTAATTTTCCCTATTTTATTTGTCTGCCTTTCAATAGTCAAGAGCAGCAACATCTTTTACCTTTTGAAAGATTGCTCTTATTCCCTATAATACCATCCTTTGATTTAGATTGAGTTTTATATTGGTAACAAAATATTTATCTTAATCTGGACTGTCTTGCTTTATAAGACATAGAACTGAGCCCCAGAATTTCTTGTCATTAAAAGACTCTTTTAGAACCAATAGGATCTTCCAATATGCATGTCCTGGTTAAAATCGAGCTGAGCTAGGTATATTGTTTTTACCAAAAATTTTTCTTACTGTTTCAATTACACATTTTATACAACAATAATTCAAAACCAAAGCTGAATAGTGCTCCTCCTAAATAACAGCTATATTTTTTACACCAGGCATTCAGTTTTTGGTAGACTGTTTTAATCTTTCAAGTTGAAAAGTATTATACAAATTTGATCTATTGTAACTATAAAAGAACAATAAAGTAGCTACAGTTTTTCATAATGTTAATTAGCATATATTTATTACATTTTTTGCTTTCTGAAGGATATAACTTTTCCTCATATTGCAGAGAAAGAGGGTTGGTTTATGAATATAAACAATATTTTTAGCTTTATACCTTCTGAAGCTTTAAACCTAATTTAGGATTTTATTGAGCAGAATCGGCAGGAATAATAAATCAGTGATACTCCACTGTGCAAGGCCCCATCTGCACCAGGGACCTAAGGAGGGCTGCTGAGAGGCAGCATAGCTACAGCACTGGACTATTGAGAAAAATCCCACTGTTTAGCTACACTGTGGGATAGCTGTAATAGCTGTAATTAGCACAATGTCCTGTGGATAATGAATTTTATTCACACCCAGGTTTTGACCCTGTAAGGTTAGAAGAAAAGTGCCAGCAAGCCTCTCTTCCTGCCTCCTGTCTTGTCACAGAGCCTACAACTGAGTTGTGCAGCCAGAATAGCACAACTGAATACATCCTAGAAACTGCCTATTTCTGCAGAATTGTAACAGTAATGACTTTCAGGTGTTGTCCTTCAGGAAAATATACAGAGAAGGAAAATAGTGCAAAACTATACCTTATATAAATATCCCCTCTGGACCACATTAATAGTCACTGCAGCAGAGCTTTTACACTTTTCTATGCTAGCAACTGAGATCTCAGACGATAGGAACTTTCAAAATTTAATTTGATATTTTTCTTTTTTTTTTTTTAAGGATACTGTTTATAAATCATAAAAAAAAAAAAAGAGAGAGAGAGAGAAAGAGATAAAAAGGCAACTAAATACCAGTTCTTTAAATGTCAAATGTAGAAAAATCTCTCAAATAATATCTTAGCTATATCTTTTCAGCTCAGTAAATAGCCTAGTTCTACACAATTGAACAATCTTAACAGGTGAATTTCTGACTGTACACTTACTCAATTTAAGTTGAATCTTTATTTTATGCTCTTTCAAAAGTCATGAGCTAAAATAAAAGTGCAATAAAGTTCCTCTTGTTCTAAAATTGCTGTAGTTAACAACCTTCATTTGCTCTCCAGAATTTCAGGGCAGCATTCCCTAGACACTATTGGAAGATCTACATAAAACTCAGTCTCCAGAGTGTTATAATTCCATGAAGTACTAGAATACAAAACATTAATAAATGCAGCTTTAGTCAGTGCTCTCTCATGCAAAAGTAATACAGACACAGATTCATCAGAACACCCCAGATATTACTTCTTTCTTTACTTCCTTTAATACCTTTCATATTTCCTGTTTTCTTTTGCTTCATTGTTAACATGTCATTGAAATACCGGCAGATTATGAATAAAAAACTCCATGAGCAGCACAATTTTTCCAGATACTTAGTCAGACTGACCACTACGTCCAGAAAGACGTGAATGAATCGGGTTGTTCAGCACCCAGAAAACTTGACTATTCAAAATCCCCAGAAGCCTGAATTCATTTCACCTGTCTTTGGGAACCCTTCTCAGTCACAGGAGGGGCTCCAACGTGCTCTGCAGAGATCATCTGGCAATTTCAGTGGATGAATAAACACCTTGGTCATACCACTATTTCCATAACCAAATATAGAGGCTGAGGCAGCCAGACTCCTAACTTATTACTTAAGCTCTTAAAGATACCTGGGACAAATGTAGATTTAAATTTCCAGAACCAGATCCCCTGGAAAATTATCATATCTATTTCTTAACTGTGTAAGATTGACCTGACCAAGAAAATTTCTGCCAAAAAGAACAGGCCAACCATGAGAAATAGCCAAAGAATTCGAAATTGTGACACTCTCCCCAGGAACTGTTCATGGTCATCTCTGTCCTTGGCTTTCTTGATTAAGAGACAGGAATTTTCATCCCTTCTCACCTTCAGAGACACATTTCACAGAACAAGGAGTATCTATGTGATATTCCTTTACTCCTTTTGTCTGAGCACCAGGCCATGAAAGACAGAAATTTAGCAGCAGCTCTCTTCTGGGAGACAATGACAACAACGCAGCAGTTATACCGTCAAAGGCTTTTTTATCTTATTTGAGACTGACTCCATCCTTCTTTCATTTCCAGGACAACAGCTAGAGCAATGAAGGAAAATTACTGCCTTTTCTGATCCTATCATCTTCCAAATATGTAGCTGCCTGTGCACTTTGTGGCAATAGGAAAAAAAAGTAATTGTAACCACTGGAGATTTTTTAGGAGAAAATGGATGGTGTTTTTCAAGACAGGCACAGATGCTGATGCTCCCTCTACAGACACATTAGCAGTGTTTACCCTGAACTACAGAAATGTTATCAAATTACCAGAAATGAAGTTCTTCATTATGTAGTGAACAGCTAACCCTAAAATACGTAGTTGTAATACATTATTTCATAAGACTCTTTTACAAAATATCTTGTTTGCCAAGTTCCCTTGGTTGCATAAGCAGTGATAAGATCCAATCTTCTGCTCTGAGCACAAGACAGTAATGATATCATTGTCATCTACTCCTTCTGCAACTGCATTAGCCTACCCTGAGGATTCCTTCACATACTTCAGGGATGATGGGATTTCTCATTTGGAAATAATTTTTTAGGACCATCAACACTTCCTTTTTTAAGAATGAAAAGCCCCCTTTTCCCAGTTTTTCAAGGCTGCATCTTTTAAAGCTAAAGATTTCACACACTTCTTATTCTCCAACAATAAGCTCCTGTCCATTAGCTTTTCATCAACCTAACACTCCTTGAAAGACATTTGCCAGTACAACTCAGCATATGCATTATCCTAATAGAGAACAGTCAAGAAAGTTTAAGCTTTTGCTAATAAGATCTAACCTTTTATCCAAATTTTTGTATGAAACATATTTGGACACCTAGTCTACTTCTATGGATCTCTAATCCCTTTAATTCAAATCATTCTCATGGTACTGTTCACATTTTTACTTTTGTCTCATACTGCATACACACAGAAGTCTGTCAAAATCCAGGCAGCCCTTCAACAAATCAAATTAAATGAATTTTGGGTTAAGATGATAACTGATACTTTAGGAAAATCAGCTGAAACTGGTAAAGGCTCCAAGGCTGGTAAAGCGCATCCCACTCAGAATATGTTAGCATAATCTGACTAACTTTATACTCTTTATGCTTTTTTTTTTTTCTTTTTTTAATCTGAAAATTTTATTAAATAAGAGTATGTTCAGTGATCAACAAATTCACAGAATCATAGCATCATTTAGGTGGAAAAAGACCTCTATGAACTCTGAGTCCTATAAAAAGGTGAAGAAGTACAATACTTTTATGGCAAACATCTATATGAAGATATGCTGATTATTCCAATCACTGGTTTTAGAGAGGAACAGATTAAAGCCACAATATAATTATGAGTAATGATGAGCCCAAAGAGATATTCCTCAAATTAATAACTGGTGTGAAATTGTCCTGTCTTTGCAACATGCTCTTAAAATTCAATCTATAAATTATATCATCATAATCATTGTAAGGTATTAAGGTCACTTGTACTAGCAATCACTTAGCTGAATAAACAAACTTAAACTTGTATTGCACAAAAAAATGGATTTAGTTATCCCTGTGGAGTCACAGGAACTGTTTGGAGGGGCATGGAGTGGAAGAAGGGGTGGGTGTATGGTGGAAGAACATGTTATTAATTTTAGCTTCATATAACTTAACTACATAAATATTTAGGAATCAAAACACAGCCAATACAACATAATGAGCAATAAAATTCTAAGTAGCAAAAAAAAAAAATACTAACTTTATTTCTCATTTTAAACTTACACATTTTAATGGCACTTAGTGGACTTGCTATATGGAAATGTTGTGTTGTAACATCTTCACAAACCATTTCCAAAATGTAAAAAAAAAAAAAAAAAATCCTTGTAAGTATCAATTTTAAAACTACTTGATTGCTATTCTCTTTTGTTCTTATAAAAAACAGAGACAAAATCCAGGGCCTACAGTAGATACATGCTACCTTTTTAATTAAAAAATTTAAAAACAGTCATGAAAACGTCTCCTTGTTTTGTGTTAATGTACTGGCAATACACAAAATCCCAATTAACACCTAGATGGGCACTAGAAGAATGACTGTTAGATTCATTCAAATGTTAGAGGTACATTTCCCAAAGACTTCAAAAGTATTTTCTTTACAATGAGGAGTAATAAATAGGTCAGCAAATGGATACTGAAATAATTTCTGTAAACCAGACAGAAAACGTTCCAGTGACTTCAGCAGATTTTGAAACAAGCATTCAGTTGTTAGCTATTATACATTTTCTGCATTTTTTCAATGAGCAATGATGGCTTTCTGTTCTGAAAGCCAAATGTATCTTTGTCTTTTCTCTCACAAAAGATCAGAACCCTGTAAGCACCATCTGGACTGTTTCTTTGTATGTCTGTAGATTATGCAGTTACAGACATCAAACCCAGACTGCAAAAATCCTATTGTAGCAGCAGCAACAGTGAACGGGATCTTCATCCAGGAGTGCTTTGAAGTCAAGGAGCTGAATCAGGCCCTCCATGTGCCTTGCACAGTAAAATGATTGAACCTATTTGTGTCAGTTTATACATGGGATAATTGCATAGCTGTTACCTTATGTCAGCTTTCTCACATAAACTCTTACCTCCAAGGCACGCACCCATGGCCAATGAGAAGATTAATGGTTTCATAGGCAAGTTAACATCTGAATCTTTACTCAGATTGAGAAGCACAGGAATCTGTGGTTCAAGAAGAAAAGAGAGAGAATCAGAACACATTGTCCAACCATCAGCACAACACATGTAAAGTTCATTAAAGGAAACAACTTAAACCACCAGTAAATCGAAAGGGGGGGGGATTTTTTTGTCCTTGATGTTGTTTTTCTTAATTTGTTTCTTTGCATCATATGTTTGATCTATACTCACTTTTCCCAATGACTGTGCTAGTCCCATAGCTGAGGAGAAGCTATTGATATCAGGCCAAGCCTGACACAAATACTGCTAACAAAACTGAGGCTGTCTTCAGGTTTTGAATGCCTTCCATGAGACCCTTCTAGGTCTACAGGGAGCTGACAGTGACTATAAATCAATTTCCCTTTCACTTCTTGAAAGCTGAAGGACAGAGATGTATCTCCTCTTCATCACTGGAGATGACGGTAAAAGATGCCCAGACCGTCACAGTGAAGACGGCTGTAGATCATGAATCAGTAACCAAAAAATGACAAATCCTTTTTGTAATCAAAAGTATCTGATCTATTAGGGGAAAAGTGAGAAAACCCCATTTGGCAGGCTTCTGAATTCAAAAGCAGATCAGAGTTATTTTACTTCTTATTGCAACATTGTATTTACCAGAGAATGTGGGTTTAACTCACTGGGGAATATTTGCAAATGGTTTAATGCCAGCCAGCAACTAAGTACCATGCAGTTCCCATCTCATACTCGCCCACACCTCCCCTTAAAGGGAAAGAAGAATCAGGAAAAAGCATTAAACCTTACGTGTTGAGATAAAACCAGTTTAATTATTTTTTAAAAAATTGTAACACTAATTAATAATTATCATGATATTAAATAAGATTATTATTATTGTTATTGTGATTATTATAATAATGAAAATGAGAGACAGAAAAAGGAGTACAATGGAAGTTGTATAATATAATTGCTCACTAACCACTGACTGCTGCTCAGCCCATCCCCCAGAAGCAATTGGTGACAACTGGACAACTCCTCATGGTTTATATGCTGAATGTGTCATTCTTTGGTATGGAATATCCCTCTGGTCAGTTTGTGTCAGCTCTCCTGGTCATGGCCCCTCACCCACCCTCCAGTTTCTTGTGCTCCTGCTCCCTGACACAGCATGGGAAAATGAATGGTCCTTGACTGGGAATAAGCACTACTTAGCAACAACCAGAACATCAGTGTGTTATCAAGATTATTCTTATAGAAAATCCAAAGCACAGCATTGTAGCAGCTATTACTAAGAAAATTAATTCCATGCCAGCCAAAACCAGAACAGGCAGTTTTATGAATTTCATTTAATTCCTTTAGCAATCGAAATAAAATTTTAAAAAAATCAAACAAAAAAAATGAAAAGTAAAATAAGATCTGTAGGAAGGAATATTAGACTTCATTGGGCAATTGGTATTGAACCCAAAAATACAGCAGGCGGGTTTTCTAGCTAGATCTAGCACCAGTTCTGAGCCAGTAACATTCTTCAAAGCTAAACAACTTCACCTTAGTTCAGAGAAATGGTTTGAGTTCAACATAATTTTGTGTCCACTTGGTTTAAAAAATGGTGTGATCAGTACCTGTAGAGAGAAAGTTATTGGGAAGGGGAAAGGTGGCAATATTATTCTCCTGTTTTTAACATGTTCAGAGGTTTATGGGACCAGAAGGGAAAGAGAAAGAATAAGAAAATGTGGAACAGTAAGACATGAAGCAGGAAGAGATTTGAGAAAATAACTGTGATATATCTTAAAATTAAAGCTTTCTCAGAGTCTAGGAGTTTCAGTAGGGAATAGAGTTATGACTTTTAATCCTCCAGTTTGTCATGTTAACCTATTTCACAGTTCATCCTCAAGGAGTATGATCTCTTCTGCTTCCTGGAAAATGCTTTCACTTTGATGGCTGAGTGATGCTCACCTTTATTGAATGAGGGTGTTCTTTTGGTATGGAGCAATATATAAGCTTTATGAAGAATTACAACTCTTTCCCCATTCCTCCCACCAGCGGCGCTACTCATCCCTCTTAAACCCTCTTACTGATTAGCCTAGATAAGCTAATTTCTAAACAATTATTCTTGAATTTTACATTGCCTGAAAATGTCTATTTCCATTTTAAGGCCTAAAGAAAGCTCAGCATGCCCATCATCTTGTCTTGTTTTTTCATGAAACAGTAAAGATGCAATTTCTCATCACAAACTTTATTTCTCTCAAACTGTCACAGCTAGAACATGATATGCAATGCAGAATTAAGTTCTATTTATTTCAAAACAATTTAGTGTTTCAATATTTACTGTTGTTGAGGTCAGTCTAAAGCTGTTGCCAGACAGTTCCTGTGTGCAGAACAAATAATGCCCCACAGCCCACCAGCTGTGCAGAGAGATCAGAGGAGGGGCATTGGTACTGCTCTATCAGCGAGCATCTCCTCCTGGGATGAGCAGCAGACTCACAAAGAGTGAAACACTCTCAGCTATTTCTGCTTTCCAAAGAAAGTGCAAGTAATCGCACACACCCTCATTGTGCAAGGAGAGTATCTTTAGCAAGGTCCTATAGCTGGGCAGTGCAGTAGAATTCAGCAGGTCAAGAGTGGCCCAAAAACACTGGTTAATATTCAAGGATAACCTCCAAGCTCAGAAGCACATCCTGACAAAGAAAAACTCAGGCAAAAATGCCAGGAGGTCTACTTGGATGAAAGAGGAACTCCTGGACAAACTTAAACACAGAAAAAAAAAAATAAAATTACAGAGGGTAGAAGCAAGGACAGGTATTCTGGGAGTAATAGAGAGAGATTTTACGAGCAGCCAGCAATCAGGTTAGGAAAGCTAAAGCCCTGATAGAGTTAAATCTGGCCAGGGACATCCAGAGGAACAAGAAAAGCTGCTATAGGTACCTCAGTGATGAAAAGAAGACCAAGGAAAATGTGGAGGACGGAAATAGGAGACCTGGTTATTCAGGACATATGGAAATGACTGAGGTACTCAGTATTTTTTCTGTCCTGGTCTTCATCAGTGTTCCAGCCACATTGCTCAAGTTACAGAAGGCAAAGGTAGGGACTGGAGGAATGAAGAACCACCTGCTGTAGGAAAAGATTAGAGACCATTCTAAGGAAACAGAAGGTAACCAAGTCCATGGGACTTGATGGTCTACAGGTCCTGAGGGAACTGGAAGTGACTAAGCCACAATGCACCATAGTTGGGAAGTCATGGCAGTCTAGTGAAGTTCCCACTGATCAGAAAAGAGGAAACATAACCCTCATTTTTTAAAAGAGAAAAAGAAAGACCTGGAGAACTACAGGTCAATCAGTCTCACCTTGGTACCTTTTTGTGGAAAGTATGCTAAGGCAAATAGAAAACAAGGAAGTGATTGATGACATCCAACGGCTTCACTAAGTGCAAATGGTGCCTGGCAAGTTTGAAGGCTTTTACCCAAATTGGAGAGGCATGGATCTGAAGGACAGATCATTTTTTGGGTGAGAAATTGTCTGGATGGT
The DNA here is from genome assembly GCA_013400275.1 of Rhadina sibilatrix. Classification (NCBI taxonomy): domain Eukaryota; kingdom Metazoa; phylum Chordata; class Aves; order Passeriformes; family Phylloscopidae; genus Rhadina; species Rhadina sibilatrix. The sequence goes on along the minus strand of VWYO01014102.1, from coordinate 109,430 downwards.
CATCCTTAAAGAGTTGTGGTCAATGGCTCAATATCCAAGGGGAGCTCGCTGATGAGTGTCATTCCTCAGGGGTTGATATTGGGACTGATGCCATTTAACACTTTTGTCTTCGACATGGACAAAGTGCTCAAGACCAGGTTACGTAGGACTTTGAAAACTTGGTCTAGTGGAAGGTGTCTCTTCTCATGGCAGGAGGGTTGGAACTGGATGACCTTAAGATCTTCCAACCTAAATCATTCCATGATCCTATGATATCGTCCGGTTTGTCTACTTGTTCAAAATGTCTATGAAGCAGCAATGCACACTGTTATTTTAGGGACTCATTGCTGCTCTACATCATGGGACTTCATTACAAACACTTTGCTAAGAACTGCCTGTGGCAAAGATGTTTTCTGTGAAAACTGCAGAGAATATGCATTAATAGAAAACAAACTATTTGTAGCCTCCCAAACTGTTGCAGATTGCTCTGTCTCTGCAGACAGCTATCGCCTAATGTTGCACTTTTACTGAACAGTGAAATGCAGGACATCATAGATAACTCTGGAAGGGCAGAGGGCAAGGAAATTCCAGCAATAAAGCTGGCATTAAGAACATGAAATACATGCAAAATATTCAGTACTGCAAGAGAAAAGAGTTTGATAGTTTTAGAGACAATAAACAATGGGTCAAAAATTATTTACTTTCTAACCAAAACCTGTCAGAAACTAAGTCACCTTGTCAGCCAGATGATTCCTGGAAATTGTTTGTAGCTCTATACTGAGGAAATAGTATTTAAACTCAGCTAAAACAGGGATTTACTGCAGCTGTCTTTTTACTTAAAGTAATAAAAGAAAAATATAAACAGATGGTTTCAGTACATATAGCTGATGAAACATGTCAATTAAACTAAAGAGTATACTGGCAATAACATCATATCACTTAAAATTCTAAGGGCAGAAATTCATGGCTATTTAAACATGACAATACTAAGAAAGTCCAGGCCTTAAAAAATAGGAAGTCTGCCTGTCAAAGATTGTCATTGTGAGTTTAGCCTGTTGATAAAGGAAGAGCAACATCAGAGATTCAGTAGAATGACACATAGATCATCAATAGAGCTACAATAAATTTATTCTGCAGACAAGGAAAGCTGGATATGCAACATGAAAAAAACCCTTGCCATTCAAAAATTAAAATCTGCAAAATATAATAGCCAAGCTTCTGGTTTATGATTGTTTTATAATAGATCATTATAAAACAATCTGAGGGTTTTTTAAGCAATTCCAAGGTATAACTATAATTCACTGGATTTTTTGCTGGCACCACAGCCTTTTACATAGTCAGAGTTCACAGTTTCCCACGAAATATTTCTCAAACTCGAAATTTGGGACCCTGAAACTGTAAAAGGACCACTTGTATCAGTTGAATGTTTATAAGTCCATGGAGCAGGATGGGATTCATACCAGAGTACTTAAGAAGCCAGCAGAGATTATGGTAGTTCTTCAAGAACCCTTCTTGATCATCTACCAAAGGTATTGGGAACCTGGGAAGGTCCCTGCTGACTGCCAGCTTGTCAGTATTATTCCAGTTTACAGAAAGGGCATAAGGAAAGACCCAGAGAAACACGGACCTGTTAGTCTAACCTCAGATCCTGGAAAAAATATAAAGATTATACTGGCTACCACTGAAAGGTATTTAAAGAGCAATACAATCATCAGGCACAGCCAACAGGAGTTCACAGTGGGAAAGTCCTGTTTAACTAATTTGATATCCTATGATAAAGTCACCCTCCTCATGGAGGAAGGGAAGGTAGTTATTGGGGTTGGGGTTCCCAATACCTCTGAGTGTCCAGCCCTTGCAGAGAAATGGCTTAAATCAATTAGTGAGATGGCATGGTTGGGTATGTCTTGAAAAAGCAAAAGGTTTTAATAAAAGAAGAAAATAATACAAAACAGCAAAGCCAAGCACAGTATAGGGACAGGTCCCATATACCTGCTAAAACACCTCCAGAATGCCCAGAGCACCTTTGTTCTCTCTCTTTAGTACTCAATAGTTCAGGTGGGTATTTGGCCCTGGGCCCAGTGAAATCAGAAACAGGTTTTGAGCTACACTTTCCAAGCCCAATCAATGCCTCTGTGCTGGCACTGAGCCAGTTACAATGAGAAGGGCACAGAACTTTCTAGTTAAACTTCCTAAAATGTCTAAACTGAAACTCTTTCTTTATACAGAAATGCCCACTCGGAGGTGGGGGATGCTTTCCTAGAGGTAGTGAATGTAGTTTTTCTGGATCCTAGGAAGGCTTTTGACACTGTTCCTCACAGCATGGACAAGCTGTCCAGCTGCAGGATGAGCAAGTTCACAGTGCACTGGGTGAAGACGTGGCTGAAGGGCAGAGCCCAGAGGGCTGCAGCATGTGGGGTTACAGCTGACTGGTCACCAGACACCAGCATGTTTCTCAGGACTCTAGGGCCAGTTCTGTTCAAAATATTTACCTGAATACTAAATAATCTGAACACAGGAGCTGAATGCACCATTAGCAAGTTTGCTGATGATAGTATACTGGGAGGTGCTTTTGACTCTCTTGAGGGACTCTGTGAAAGTCCTTGAGGGTCCAGAGGAGGACAACAAACCTGGTGAGAGGACTGGAAGGGATATTCTGTGAGGAGCAGCTGAGCTGGTCCAGTTTGGAGAGAAGAGGGCTGAGGGGTTGATTTCATTACTCTCTACAGCTTTCTGAGGAGTGGAAGGGGAGATGGATGTGCCCTTCTCCTAGAATCCAGTGACAGAATACAGGGCATTGGCTCAGAGCTGCATCATAGCCCATTCAGACTGCACATTAGGAAGCATTTCTTTACTGAAAGGCTGGTCAAACACTGGAAAAAGGTTCTTAGAGAGGTGTTCAGTGCCCCAAGCCAGTCAGGGTTTAAGAGTCACTTGGACAATGCCCTTAATTACAGGCTTTAATTTTTGGTTGGTCCTGATTTTCTCAGGCAGTTGTATTGGATGACTGTTGCAGGTCTTTTCCAAATGAAATAGTCTATTCTATAATTCTACAATACTTTTTTACAGTGTATCTTTTACTTGGTGACAAGAAATGATTGATTTTCCTATCACTTGCAGATAGCTATCACAGTTGCCAGGCATGTTTATGCAAAGAAATGCAACAAACACTCACTCATGCAGACATATTTTTAATTAGGGAGCTGGATTTTCACTTTTCAGCTTAGTGAGGGGAAATTCCTGGGGTTACAGATCATTGGGCAATTTCAATACATAACCCCCTGCTCCCCGTCATCTCATTTTGGGGCAGTTCATTGTCTATGCATGCAAGACAAATTATTTGAAATAAGCAATTAGAAAATAGTTCGAAAACTGCTTTGTCTTCATGCAGTTCCAATGCTCTATTTTAATATAAAATAACCCAGATTTTAGGCAAGACAGAAGCAATAAAAATACTTAACCTATTATGAGTTAAGTGCACTCAGAAACTCATTCCATTGTTTCTTGTAGGCAATTATCTTTGTACAGCATCCTCTGCAGCAAACATGCTGTGTTTTGCCCTCTTCACAGGGTTTTCAGTTTAGCAACTTCCATACATGAATTCCATATGGTACTGACATTTTTGATTGTGGGTTACACCAGATTTACCCTTGTCTAGAGCAGAGAAGAATTAGACCAACAACAGTGTTGCACTGAAAAGGTATTTTCAGGACAAGAAATTTCAAATAATATACTGATCTGATTTTTGTAATTTCAGAATGTTTTAGTAAGAGAGAAATCTTCTTCATGTTGCTGAAGGTTCCTGAAAATTGATATGTTCACTGTTTAAACACATGAATATTTTTCATGTGAAAGTATACTCATCTTAAAATAACTGAAAATATTTATGGTTTGTTCTTAAGACTGCAGATAAGGTGGTGTGGTTTAGGATAGGGAAGAATCCTAATTTGCCTATATAGATATATAGAAACTCTTGAAAATGCCTAGAATTTCTTCTAGGAAACAATTTTCATTATTATTATTATTGGTTTTCATTACTTCAAGTCATAAAATAGTTTATTTCCTAGAATTCTGTGTAATGCTGGCTCAGATAAATTCCAATTCCCTTTTCAAAATATCAGTCTAGAGTTTCCGTTTTTCACATCCTCTTAAGGTATGTTCACTGACTGTTAAGTCAGCTATAAATTTTAATGTTGTCAAATCTAAAACTTAACATGAAGCAGTTAAATTTATCCGAACACAGATAAAGTGAAATTTTTAATCTCAAGATCCGTTAAGTAGGCATTAATAATTTTTCCTCTATTTTTCTACCCACAAAGCAAGTCGTTATGAATCCGATTATCTCACTAGTATGAACACAGAAACTGAAAAGAAATTTTCAGACAACCATACATCAATTTGATTTTTTAGGGGGAACACGACATCACAATTAGAGAGCTATTTGTAGGTTTTTCTGTTTTGATTCCCTTCAGCTATACACCTAAGTCAAGACTCGGGCTCTAATGGAATTTTGTATTTCTTCCATTTCTCAGGTAGTTCCTGGGTCAAAACACTACACATAACAGAAAATTGAAAGAGTTCACATCTTCAGTGCCTTCAGCCCAGGGGGGCAGTCACCTCACATAGAAGACTCTCCCCCCTCAATCCATTTCTGAGTTACGACACTGATTGTGCAGCCCATCTCCTCTCCCTGTTCCAAGTCTGGACGACATATTTTTGGGGGGGACGAGTGGAAGACCTTATCCAACAGCACAGAGGCAGTATTGGGGGTATCTCATGTATGAACTGATGCCTATCTTGAGGCTTCCCACCGCTGAAGGAACAAAACGGAGAGATATCCAGACGCCCTTGCCATTACAGCAGTTTTTTCCACAGTCAGTTGGGGGCTCACAATCAGAAGAACTAGGACTGGCAAGACTGCCTCATTCCTGAAACATGAGACAAAAATCATGGTATACTTGTCTTTCTAACGCAGAAATGACACTATTAACATCCTTGACTGTGAGCTGCCACCAGGCCTTTCATCACCTCTGTATGATATTTAAGGAATTCATCTACGGGTCAAACAAGCCATTATCTCATGAAACTGGTTTCCCTTAACTCCTTCTGGTCAGTGTCAAAGCCAATGTAGGCAGAGATCTGTGATATCATCCTCCAAACATTTTTGTCAGTCATACTACACAGCTGACATCTATGAAACTGCCCAGATTTTTTTGTACCTGAAGGAACTTGATGGATTCCATATCCCTAGCTAGTACCTGGTCCACCAAAGCTATGACTAATGAAAAACAAAAGAGAGATTGATTCATTGTCATGACATTGGTTCACCACTGAAGGAGACTTATGGAGACCTGGAGGGATTCACTACATCTGTCTTTCATTATTATGAGTGCAGGCTCATTTGTGAAGCTGGAACCTTTTCCCAGGAAGGACAGGATCATTCATGGCTACGTCATAGCAGGTGCCCCATACTCCCTATATCACTAGGGAATGTCAAACTAAACTCATATATAGAAGTCCCTGATTAGTGAGAAGTCATTCTACAAAAGAGTTTGGTTCAATATATTTAATATTCCTCATCAGAAGTTCCTAACTTTGGCACATATACTGAAAATATAGCCTTCCAAAACTAAATACTGCCTGTTTTAAGAGTAGGAACAAAGTCCCAAAGAATTTTTAAAAAAATTAAATGGAAGTTTAAAGATCTTGGGACTTAGTTACTTAGGAACATTCTGTAAGTATTTGCTAATGCAAAATGACAAAGACTAAAGTGCAAATCTCTTCACTGAAGTAGATGAATTTCAACTCTAGTTTGCCAAATAGCACATTAATGTCTTAACACCTCATCTAATGACTGCTTTTACATAGGTGAGAATAAGCACGCATTTTTCTTCCTCTTCACTCTGCCTATTAAAAAAAATTAAAATTGTAGCAGTCTCTTAAGTTCACCCCAGAACAGAATGAGAAAAATATAAATTTGAAATAGCTTAAAATGTTAACAAGGATCCTTTCCTGTCAATCTGTATTTGCCACCCTCAAAGACACAAAAGAAACGGTCCTCAGGCATCCCAAAGGATTCTTGCAATTCAGTCCCATTTCTCAAAACCTACTCATTTCATGGTGCCATTTGGTATTGCTTCAAGTCACCTTTTATAGACTAGCTGGGCATGAGGCAAAAATCTTCTAAGTGAAGAGTTCTGCATTATTGCTTAGTAGTCCTCAAGCATTTGCTGGGAGGTGACTCATCCCAAACCAATCTTTCCTTTCGTGCTTATTGCTTGCAGTCTGCTGTGGTTAAATCAATATCATTTCACAGGAAACACCACGGTAATCAAAGCAAAATACCATATTAATATATATTTATAGAGTAGTTACAAATCTGGCCAATTTGTCATATGCCCTACAAGTGTCTTAAACCTTATCACAGGTTAAGAGTGGACAGGATCATCCAATAATGGATGAAAAAATGTGAAGAAAAGATATACCTAGCTGAGAAAAAGCTGTAACAATGAAACTCTAGTATGATATAATGAATGAATTATCGCACTTTAAACAGAGAACTTGATTGAATAAACCTATCTGAGCATGCCCTAATTTTTTATAATTTGATACTTTTCTGATATTAAAGCTCAGCTGCTGACAAGCATTTGCTATGCTTAATATAATCTGGTGTTTTTTAAACTAATTACAAAAGTAAGGTGGCAATAAAAGGTTCAGATGTTTAAAAAAACATTATAAAAACATTGACAGCCATGGATGGATAGTGACAGTTTCCATCAAAAAGACAATTCTATTTTTCAAGTATGTATGTGGATATAAGAGGAGAAAATGCAAAAATGCAGCCAAAACAGTGCCTCTGGTCCCACAGCTACCTGCAGCTTCTGGTGTCAATGGCCAGCTAGATACCTTAACAGTATGAGTTAGTTTCTAATACTGACTCAGTCTCAGAGGGTAAAGTAAGCTACAGCACAGCAGAGGTTAAAAATTAAAAAAAAAAAAAAAAAAAAAAACCAAAAAAAACCCAAAAAAAACCAAAAACCAACAACCAAAAAAGAAAACAAACACCAAACCAACCCACCAAAATTGTAATCGGTAAGCTCAGCTCCCTTGCCAGCACCTGGAGGAGTATGTGCAGTGCTGCACAGACCTTACCATTGTAGCTGTGAAGGGGATGTTGTCAATCACAGAGGAGGCCAAAGCAGACACCCAGAGCACTAAAATTATGGCCACTGCCAAGCGCTGATCCTCAGGAACCACCTGGAATTGAGAGAGAGAAAATTACAACTTTGAGATCAGTGTTGCTCTGTGCGTCCCCCGTGGCATAATTTCATGTTCTTTACAGTTTTAATTTATCGACAGTTATTATTCCTTTAGGCTCTGAGATAGGAAAGGCATCTTAGATAAAATAGCCTAACATTTAGTAACACAATTACAGCCCTTCTTCCAAGAAAATATGAACAAATAGAAGTACAAAATTGATATTTCTAATACTCAGATTTCACACAAGAAAGAATACACTGTGCAACTGTGAATTTTGACCTTTAGCTGTTTATACTTTTTTCACCTTTGCATTTTAGGAGTTTTTAGACTACAAAAAAAGCTTATCTATCGCACTTATGGCTATGTTTATTCTGGCTGTGGACAGATGTATACATATTAAATATCACCCATGCCAAAGTATGACCTGCTTTATTGATATTGCTGACGTAGGAATGCAATCATTAACATCAAATTTAAAATAAAATTATTCTTTATTGTTCTACTGGAGTAAAACCTTTTCTTACCTATTAAAAATTATAAATATTGTAAACATACCTTTATTAACAAAGCTGTCTGCTCTCCTATATAGTCTATTAAGTGCAGATGAGCCAAAGCCTGAGGAAAAAAAGACATTGATATCAACTAATGAAGTGCATGATGCACTTAATTTTTTTCCACTGGATGTAAGAAAAGGCAACAATTTCTTCCCATTTACAAGATATTGATATTCAACTCAAGTAGCTTCTATAAAAGTAATTTTAGGCAGGAAAAGACAGCAGAAATTGGTGGTTGTATTTGTAAAATTGAGTTAAGGTTGTACTGAAATGACTTGTAGTATTAACCAAGAGCATGGGACACAGGATCAGAGAGTGAAATTTAAAGATTATGCTATTCAGTGGATATGTGTCTTCTGAAAACCTGAACACAACTGATTTTAAACCAACTTACCCATACCCACAATATAGAGAAGTATATCATGTGTTTCAAAGGTTAGATGAAATCAGACATCTCATATTCAGTCTCAGATGGCAAAACAGGAAAACAAATTATGTTTCTCTTTTATAGCTTTCTCAGACCCATTCAAAGAAAAGCCCCCAAAACCTACAACAAAAACTACAAAAACCAGTATCATCTGCTCAAACCAGGACAGAGATTTTGAATGAATGGAAATTGGCTGCAGCATCTGAAAGGCAGGAAATCCATCTCTACAACACCCAAGTTAGGCATGAGAACTAAGGAGGTGAGCCCTGTAAGCACTGGACCCCAGGACAGCCTGGATCAGAGTGCTCTATCATCCCTGTGAAAACCATTCCCAGTTTTACAGGACATTTAGACAGCATTCTGTGGTGCTACCACAGATGAAAAGACAAAGGAAGACTTCAGCCTGATGGTGCTAACTCTGATCTCTCCTTGGGCACACAGAATACAGACTGAGTCTTCACATCCAAAGACAGTGGTCTATTCCCTTGACCCACAAGGTAAAATAGTGATTTTAACTCACAAGTGCTAGCTGTTAATTTACTTTGGTTTTGTTTTCTTTTCTTGTAGGCATAAAGAATTAAGTACTCTTTTCAGGTTTAATAAGGTATATCTATTTTATGACTTCTCAATTTCTCAGGGGACAAAATCACATCATTTTTGGTTTAGTCTAGACCACGTTGGTTTGCTGGCTTTCATTTTTTTTCTGTCAAGTAAAAGAATTAGTCTGCTGCAATACCTCACTTACAGACATCAGTCCCTCACAGAGCTGAAAGAGTCAGTATTTACACAACACAGCTCCATATAACCCCTCCACCTGGCAGTCAGACAGAGCCCTTCAGAGACTGCAGTGGGGAAAAAAAGCATTCAACTCACATGCTGTCAAATTCGATGACAGATGCAAAGATCCTAATGGGTATCGAGTGGTGTGGTATGGGACACTGGCTTGTCAAAGACTAAGGTGCATTCACTCAGACTGGCAGTTCCTGTACCTGCAGCTCAGTTGGGCATCAGCTGAATAATAGTGCTTTGGGTATCACCACATAGAAAACTTGGCCCAGAAATACTACTTTTTAACAATACATTGAACAAGAAAAGGTTTATCTACAATTAAAAATACAGCATGCAGAAAATAAGCAGCAAAACTTTTAAATGAATGCACATACCCCTTACACTTAAAAAAAAAGAACATTTTTTTCATTACTTTGGCTTCCCAGGAGAAAGTTTCCTAAGAAATTAGTTTTTGTGAGTGATTTTAAGTTAACATTTTCTTTCTAAGCTGTGTTGCTTTATCAACTCAATGGTTATGACAGTGACTTTTTTAATGTATGTAAAAGCAATATCCTTAATTAACAGCCATAGTTTTTGTACCACTGCTTTGTGTTCACGCTTCAAGATAAACTTTTTAACAGATAGTTGTCAGCAATTAGAGCCCAGATTCACATTCAATTAATATTGCTGCCTTATTAATTGTCTACTAACAGAATGCATTATATTTCAGTAGCACTCAAAATTCATTCTGGAACTCAAGAAAAAGAGATGTTCAGGACACACACATCACTCCTGTAAGAGAGTCCACAAATAGCTCATCTCGTTAGAGATGGTGACAATATTAATCACATAAATAATTTTAGAATGTCTCTATGATCTCCAGGCCAATCTCCTGGAAGCATCTAAGTGCAAGTCAGCAATTAGTACCCTGCCATTCTCCTCCCCTGCATGTAAACTGCACAGAGGGTCTCCTGGATATTCCTGTGTCTCCAAGAGAAGTATTATTGCACTAATTGGTGTCTTCAGGCATACTAGCTCCTGTGGGGTAGTTCACAACAGAGCTTCTCTGCAGAAAGAAATCATGTGCCATTTTAAAACAAAGTCACCCTTATGCAAAAAAAAAAAAAAAAATTAATTAATCCTCTTCTGGACAGTATGTCATGATAACTCTCGTAAATAAGTTCTGCCTGAAGGAATTAAGGTAACATGCCACTTTCTACTATAAAACTGAACAAAGAACTGTAATCCTGAGAGATATAGGGACTTATTTTACAGAGACAGAAGAAGCAGAAAGATTTTTATAGCATGTAACAGCCACTTGTGTGTAAAGACTAAAAAGACCGCTGCAAAGATTAATTACCCAGGGAACGCAATAGAAAACAAGAGAGCTCCAAAGAATTTTCAAGTTTTTCATTGCAAAAGATGCACCAGACTGGACTGATGGACCCCCAAAGGCAGAACCTTCGAAAGTTCCCCTGTGGTTCAAGAACTCAAATCACATTTTCCAAAATTACTTGCAGCCCAAGTCCCACACAGGTTTTCAAATGTGCCTTGTAATAGGAAAGAGAACTTTTATAGCAGTAGGAAACAGCTTCAGACTGAGAACTATCCAAGCTGAAGGATCACCAAGGCTGAGAAATATGAGCTGACAATTTCTGGATGCCCTAGACTATAGAAAGGTTTCTTATACTTCAACATATATCTTTGTTTTGACCAGTTTCTTCTTGACATTGGTAACTTAAAGGAAAGAAAAATGCCTTGGAAAGGACTGTCTCCTACTAATTGGATAGATTCAGATAAAAATTAGCAGTGATGATATACATAGAATATTTTTTTTCATTCATTGTGGGGAAGAATTTAATGTATCATATTGTTTTCTTGATTATCTGGACAAGTTTCTTTCATGACTTTAAACAGTTGTTATTCTAGAGAGCCAGGAAAAACATTCTTTCGTTAGAAAACTATTCAGTGGTGACCTGAGAAACTGAAAAAATGAAGTTCAGTGAATTTAAATAATGGTATCCAAAGTCTGGCAGTAAATGGCAAATAACTTCCTGTGTATTTTACTATGGTATTGTCACACAGTCACTCAAATCACACCTGGTAAATCCAAGTTCAAACAATAAATACATCAGGGAACACAACTAATAAACTGTTACAACAGCAGTAGAAAAATAAACATGGCTTCGTCTATAAGAGCTAGAAAATTCAAGGTTATATGGAACCCCATAAAATGTAGAACTAAAAATTGCCTGTTCTAATGAGCATACAATAAATCAATATTTCCTGATGAATTTTAGACTTAGCTGCTCACAGAAAACTGCATAACGATAATCAGAGTTTCCACTCATCTTCTTGGAGGTTACCAGATTTTGACCACCACTTAGGCATTAATTAGTTAGTTGGAATCCTTCTTGTTTCTATTTGCATCAAATGTTGTCTCTGTTACTGCTGGTGATTTTTTAAGATTCCAATTTCCAAATTCTTGAGATCTTTGCAATTATTGGGATGGAAGAGGGGAGGAAAGAGGCTATATGAGCAAATTAGTTACCACAGGCTTTTCCCAGGTTTCTTACTCAGGCAATTCACTTGCCATGGCAGTGTCAGTGATCACTTGGGCATTGTCAGTCATGTCTCTACAACGTCATTACATCATTTAAACCCAACAATCAACAACTGAAAAACAGTATTCTAGAAGCCTTATTAAAAAATTAATGTGAGTATCCACACAAAAAGTATCCAAATATTTGGGGTAAAAATAAATCCTCTCAAGATATACAAAAGCATCAAATAGGGAATAAAAGGTGATACAAACACAGAGGGGCATGAATGTTGTCAAGCAGACAAACACACAGGAATTACACAGCAAGATATCCAGGCATTTCAAGAGCTGAATATTTTTGAAATTAGCATTGCAACCAGAAATTCAGTGTTATTTTCCTTTCAAATCACACTCTCATGAGATATCTTAGGCCATTTGGTAGCATGTAGCAGACAGCACTAGAAACATTTTTCAGCTCTGGTTTAATCTTGCTCTATTATTTTTCCTATCATCTGTATAAATAATTGTAAACAAACACACAAATACACATAAAATATCTGCACACATAGACCAATAATAAACCCAGAAACTGAAATTTAAATTATAGAAAAATGATTGTGTCAGATACATTCAATAAAAGCAGAATATGGAAAGAGAATGAGATCAAGTTTATAATGAAAATTTAAATATGAAAGAGGTCCAACTAACTTCCATTCTCTGCTATTTCTCTCCATATTACCATAACTACATTTGATCAACAACATTCCAGTGGGATTGAACCAGCAGGAGGCCTCTCTCCAGGAACATAATTCACATTTGAAATCTTTTGCAATTCTTCAGGCTTCAGAATCAGAGAATATTACCTCCATGAGAACAAACAAGGCTGCAAAGAAAAGGAGGGTTGCCCACTCAACTCTGTTCAATATCATCTCAAAATCATGGATGTCTGCTAGCACTAGCAGCCAAAGGGCTCCCAACATGGCAATCCAGCCTGCATGAGAGAAAGAGAGAACAATGCTTTAAACTTCACAGACTTGGTATGTGCTACCAACATGTAAGTTACAGTATTGTGATTTTTCGAATATTTTTAGCCATATTTTTTGCTCTAACAGGAGAAGTTCACAGATACCACAGGATGAATGGTCTCTGCTTTCAAATTAATATAAAATATAAAATTAAAAAAAAAAAAAACCAAGGCAAGTAAGACAAAGTTGGTATACCCAAATAATCAATGGGTTTGGATCACAGAGAAATCTTTGGGTATTTAGGAATAGTGGACAATTCTGCAGCTCCTAAAAGGTTGGCTGCATCCCCTGGACCTTGAAGACTGACTTCCTGCTCTAGAAGATAACCAGGAAAAGAAACTCTCCTTAGAAGAGAGATTTAGAGCAAAAGAGGCTCTCTTCAGATATGATCCTTCTGTATATCCTGAAGTATTCTAATATATATATATTTAGATAACTAATTGAGAGAAAATGCAAATCAAATGCACAATTAGCCAGAAAATGCAAATAGCAAATCTCCTGTCCGATGCAAGGCTCACTATCCCTCTGCACAGTTAAAATTCTTTCTAGAGCTGTTTGATCCCTCTGGCTCATTTATCTTAAAACTCCCAGAGTTCCCAAAGCAGCAGAGGAAAGAGAACTGTCAGCCCTATCTACCACAACTTTTATATAACAAAGTTGATTTGCTGTATTTTAAAACATAGCAAATCTGTTCATGAAAATTGAATTTCTTTAGTCTGAACAAAAAAAAGAAAAGGGGGGGGGGGTTTATGGAAATGCACTGCCTAATTTTTTTCTAACTGTTGTTTTGGCTGTTTTCTGAATTCCATTAAAAAAAAGTAGGTCCAACTCCACCTTAAATAAATAAAGATGATGGCAATTCCTGTTAGAATACTGAAAGGGAGAGTAGGTATGTGCTGATTTGAAGTTAAGCAGCAGAATTTTAACTTCTATTTTATAAAAACCTAAGTGACAGCATAACATTTTCTCACATGTAACTACAACAAAGTGAAGAATTAAAGAATTTCTCATTACTTTAGGACAATCTGTGAAAATGTCTTGGTATTATTCCTACCATTCTGTCTCCAATAATAATGAATCAACTAGAACATGCTGTACAGAGATAACAATTAATCACTAAAGCTAATGAAGTATTACAGAATTGCAGAAGAGGTGGATGGAGCCAGGCATTTTCTTGCACCATGAGTGTTATCAGCACACATCACCTTCAAGCATGTAGCTTTGCATGAGGGAACAGTGCCTGGCCTCACAGTGTTGTTCCCTGAGAACACAGACAGGCAAGGGAGGTGTCATCCTGCCGTGCTTCAGCAAGCACAGCTCTCCAGAGGGGAGTGCAAACACAGCAGCTGCCAGTTGTGGCTGCACNTTTGAAAATACTAGAAGATATGAATAGAATAGATATAGATATATATCTATATAGATATAAAATATATATAGAATATATATAGAATATATATAAAGACTGGCTTCTCTGTTCACTCTTTTCTAGCTTTCTGGACCACAAAAGAGAGCCATGAGGAAGAGAAACAGAAATAATTTTTTAAAATAACTTCTCATTACTGTAGAGAAAACAAAACCCATTTACAGTTCCACAGACCACTTCCTTTACTCTCTTTTAGTGCCTCTGCTTCAAGACAATTGATGTCCCAGAAATAGAACTTTGAGAGAAACTGAATCTAAATTCTATTTCTACCTTTTGAAGAGGGTGACAGTTTCTATTTATTTTAGAGAAAAGGAAATTAAATTTTGTTATAAAATGCATCTTGAAAATTTATAATGCATTCTTCATAAGAAAAGATTTCTGCCTGGTGCTAGAAAAAAATGTACAGTAGAAATTGCTTAAGTGTTTTGCTTTTCTCATATCTAGTAGGCAAAACCACCTTTGGAATAACAAACTTAGCTCATGATGAGTGGAACAGAATTGCAATTCTACCCAAAAAAACCCCTATTTTAAAATAATCAGGTAGATGAACTTGAAAATATAAAACAATATAATACAATAAAATAGAAGTCTAGAATTTGGAGGTAGGCAGGAGAAAGAGAAAGAAATTAAGGGGGAAAATTACTGTGTAATTTGTAGGCTTTTCAAATGCTCATTAAGAAGAATTTGCATTCCTCAGCAAAAGTAATTTTGACCTACTACCTCATAGTAGCAGGTCAGAGGCATAGCAGCATAATAAGCTTCCTCTGAACAAAGTGAAAATGTGGACTGCATATTCACTTTATATGCACAGAATCTGGAGTAGTGCACTTATGAAGACTGAGGAAATTACACTTTTCTGGAAATTGAAGTGGCACTTGAGACATTTGAACTGAAAACCAAAGTCAGGATAACCTTGCATGATCTCACTGATGGCCTGGGCAAAACAGCAGGCTGCTCATGACAGCTCAAGATAATACATTTAGGTAGGAAGAGATAAAACTGTAACAATTCAAGATGGGAAACAACTGGATGCCAAATAGTCCTACAGGAAAGACTTGAGAAACACAGTGTATCACAACTAAATCGCATGTCCCACTGAAATACAGAACCAGGGCTATAAATAGCAAATTCTGTGAAGCAACCTCAGCTCTCCTCATCCCTGGCAAACTCTGAGAATATATACTGTAAAATGCTTACCCATTAGGAAATCTGAAGCAGGGAAGGAAGCACAATCAACAGTCTGAAGAGCTGACTTTTGAGGAAAAATGTAAAGAATCCAGGATACTTAGCTCAAAGATAAGATGATTAAAGAAGTTCTGATAAGTCTTTGGGTAAATACCAGGCTTCCCCAAAGGCAGAGAGCAATCCCTTTGTGTTAGCAGTAGTGGGTAGGACAAGAAAGAGTGAAAAGGAGATGTTAATAGCAGCAACAATGATTCAGAAAACACAATATCCAGGGTCACATGTTTATAGTGGTTGAGAAATAATTTTTTTGTTAAAACCATCTAGACCAGCTTCCACCAGCTGAAAACATAGTACTTCAATCTGCAAACAATGGGTTTTTACATGATTTTTTATGTTTTTCTCAAAATACGATTTTAGTTTTCTGGGCTTTTTAAAATTCTTTATTTTTCAGAATGTAGCTTAAGGATATATGCCAGTCCTTCATGTAGAATGGTGTAATTGTAATGTAGTATATGCTTGATCATCCTTTTATACAAGCCTATGAAAAAATTGAGGTGAAAAAGTTAAATCAAAGACATAAGACTGGTAGTACTTGCTCTACTCATAGAATAGGTTTTATCAGTAGTTCTGATTGCAAACAAAAATGTTCCGTATTTTGATTTGTTAAAATTTTGTTTTATTTTATCAGGCATCCCTGAAAATACATATTCTGAAGTCTTCCTGAATATTTCTAAAAAGCACTTGCTGCCTACTGGTAAGTACTCTTTCATTTTAATTTTTTTTTTTTTTAATATAAAGTTGCCTTCTCACAAAGCAACTTGCTGATCTTGTGAGCAGTCTCTTTTCACAGACGTAGCTTCATAGAAGTAATTTTATGTTCTTTGCTATTTTTAGCACCATAGTTTAAGGCAACTCCTTGAGGGAGAGAACAGTGAAAGTGGCAGTCCAAGACTTGCACCACACCACTTGGTACAATACAAGTAGAATAAAAGGATATGGAAAAATGGTGGAAGCTATAACCCCATGCAAGGCAAAAGCAGGATCCTATGCTGATACAAGGTAATTACAGTAATAAAACCCAGAAGTGTTGAATAAAACAAGGTGAAGAACTGACTGCTCTGTAATCCCAGATCAGCACATGTGCCTTAGAAAAGGATGTGCTGGTCTTTGTTGAATAGCTGCAATAGCAAGAAGTCAGAATGTGAAATCATATTCACCATTGTATTGTAATGCCAACACCTAGCTTGATTGCCTCTCCAAACACAATTTTGTAGATGGGATGGGATGGCACTCAAAAAAAACGCTGTAAGAAAGAACCCTTGTTAGACATTTCTACAGCTGGGCACTCCATCTCCAGAGATGAGCTGACAGATATATAGCTGTCTATATCACACCAGTCTGTAAGCCTGAAAAATTACAGAGTACTCTCAGTAAAGGTCACAGCAAACAAACACACTCTATTGCCACAGCCTTATTGACTCTTGTGAACAAAAAATAATTTGAAGAGCTGCAAACATCAAGATAAAGGAAAGGTTGACTTCTCTAGAAGGAAGCAATAAAGATCAAAGGGTGCACTAGCAAATACAACTGGTTACTCGTTCTTGTTTTTTTTCTTTTCAAGTGTATGGGCAGCTGCATGGATGGAGTAATGTACATGCATAATTACCTGTTTTTAAAGACAGACGTGAAATTTCAAGGCAGAACTTTTTGAAAACTATCCTAAAATAAATTAGGACTGCAAGGATCATAGAAGGCAGATCTCTTGTATTCTCACAAGCAAGGTGTTATGCTGACAGGGATGAATAACTAACATCTGGACCAGACTTTCTGTGTCCAAGTCAATGCTGACTGCATTGATTTAGCTCTCTTCCAACATTCTCATTGTTAAAATATTATTGTCAAATCTATTTTTAAACGATGTACATGTACACTCTACCAGGAACGTTTTCAACGTGGCTATGAGTCAAAGATGTATAAAATCTCTCAGACACAATTATG
Source organism: Rhadina sibilatrix (assembly GCA_013400275.1). Classification (NCBI taxonomy): domain Eukaryota; kingdom Metazoa; phylum Chordata; class Aves; order Passeriformes; family Phylloscopidae; genus Rhadina; species Rhadina sibilatrix. The sequence goes on along the minus strand of VWYO01014102.1, from coordinate 92,272 downwards.
TCCATTCTCATTTAAAAAAAAAAAAAAAAAAAAAAAAAAAAAAAAAAAAGTNAAAAAAAAAAAAGCAAGCTTGCATTTTCACGAGGCAATCAAGTCTCTATGTCACTTATCAGAGGCCAGCAGGTCAGTCCTGTGCAGAGTTCTCCTCAACTTCAATTGTAAAAGTATCAGACCCCCTAAACCAACACCACCACCTGCCACAACAGGTAACAGAGTAAATGGATGAAGCACAAGCAGGGAGGTTAAGAGCACTAAACAAGGACAAATATATCAAACTCCTCTGGCAATTGTAGCTGATGACACCTGGGGAAAAGGGCTGCAGAGCAGCCCCAGCAAGCACACCTAGCAGGATCTGGAAGAGTCTCCACAAAAGCCTGAAGAGTTTGAAAGAGGACAGCTTAAAATGTTGGCTCTTATTTTATTATCTTTCTACACTGGACAGGATGCTCTTATCAGATGTGACAACACATTGCTTTGTCTACCATTGTCAGATCAGCAATTAAAGAAACAACTTTAGTCATGGAAAGCAGTGTTACAGCTTCATATAGGTAGAGCATCAATGGAAAATGGTAAGGGAAGAAAGAAATTGCCACAGACAAGAGTCCATGAGTAACTGCAGCTAAAAGAAATACATATGTAAAAAATGATGATAAAAAAGTAGGTTTATCCAGGTTTATCAGTAACTCAACAGTGGTTAATTATAGATGATAGAGTTGGTCAAAACCCATTTTAGGGGTAACAAAAAGCACAAGAAAAAAGTTTATGACATGCATACAACACACCTCATATGATAAAATCAGATATATAGTAGAGCTGAAAACTAAATTTGAAAAAGTGTAAAGGTTCAGAAAATATATAAAAATGGGTTTGAGTGGACTCAAGCACAGACAGTAAGAAGCCATCAACACCAACATTGTTTGCATCTTGGCAAAGAAGAGGAATATACCCCTAACATGTCATGTCATCCCAGCAAAACCCTCAAGTTATCAACTCTGTGTTGAGACTCCTCCCAGCCTAAATGTGTGGTGCTTAGCACCCTGGAGAAGATCAAAGGATGACCCTAACAGCAGGGGAAAAAGGGACATGATACTGGGATTACTCCTTTGAGTTTTGAATGGATTTTTAGGTGAGAGGGTTTGAATTGTTGTGTTGTTTNAGTTGGTTGGTTTTTACAACAGTTTATACTGCATATTGTTAATGAAGGGTTTTTTATATTAATTAAATAATTTAGACTCTAAGTGTTAGTATTATCATAAAATGAATAATAACTGTTCGCTTTGGTTGCAGTGATACAACTCTTAATTGGATTGACAATAAATTCTCAGCTGCAGATATAGGGGATGTTCCCCTTTTTGCCCAGAATATCACAAGCTTAAGAAGACCATCGAGACTTTGAGAGCAGGAGCCTACTGCCATGTACAGAGAAGGTATCTGTAATCCAAATGTTTGGGAGGCCAAAGCCATTTACTTTACTGAAATCTGTGAAGGAGTTTCCAGGCAACTACAGATTATTCAGGACGGTATTTTTAGCTCCACAGAAAAGGTCCACAAATGTTGCTTCCCAAGCTTAGCATCTGGTTGCCTAGTTTATCAAGACATGTTAGAAAGCTTTCCAGGACAATGAAATAAAATTGAAATTAAAATGGGGAAAATAGAGGCAAAGAAAATAAAACAGTCATTGTGACAGCTTTAAGTGCAGTTGACAATAAAGTATCATATGAGCCATTACTTCGGAGTCAACACCTACAAGTTTTCATCAGCTAAAACAGAGTCATTTCCTAGACCTAGGTAATTTTTAGATAAGTGTTAGCTTTGGTGACAAATGAAAGACTAAATGTACACTTTTCACAATGAGGATATAGTGACATAGGAAGTGAAATATGAGATGTGCTAAACTTAATGTCATTCTTGGAATCTGGCCTATGCTTTTTTAAATCCAGCTTATTCACCAGTTTTTATATCTTAATAGCTGTCTATCTTACCAGGATTTTTTGTTTTCTTCAGCATTAAAAATTATACATTAGCTTATTAAACTGATCTATGGTTTTTGTCAGATATTTTATAGAACAATACCTCAATAACAATGAGTAGCCCTATAATGAGCATTTCATTTTAACTATTCCACAAATTAACCTGAAACCAAACATAGGAAAAATATAAACAGTTTCTTTTTTTCCTCCTCTCCATGGGAACAAATACATTTTTAAGTCAATTTTGTCTGTTTCTGCAAATACAATTTTATTGTTTGTAAATAAATGTCATATTTATACAATTCCACCATCACACAGAATAGTGGCATAACATAGTTCAATCTATTTATCACTGATAAAAATGGGGAAAATGTTCCAGAATAAAATTTCAAAGTATGGAATTAAGGGCCTTTGACATTTACACCCCTCTCATGTTGATGGGATCTCTCCACACCTTCCCCTGTGCACCCTGTGCTCCTCTACAAGGATGTATAAATCTTTTGGATCTGAGGAATTCTGCTGCACACTGTGAGGCAGGATCTTTCTCCCAGGTCTGTGGGGGAGGGTTTCAAGTTTAAAAGCACTTTCACCATTCTAAAGAAGCCTCTTGGCACAAGTTCAGATGCACATACATAACCTGTCCCAGGGTCCACATAAAAGCTGGGGTGGGGAGTGGGGGAAGTTTATTAGAGTTCTTCTTGAGCAGCTTCCTAGGATGCTTCTTCAGAGCAAAACCACACAGACTACATTTATTTCACTTGTGGAATACCAGAGATTTTTAGTTTACATTATCACATAATTTAGTCAAAGGTCCCTGATTTAAAGATTTCTGCCATTACAACACTGCAACTCAAACAAGCTTCTTAACACACACACACTGACCCTACAGATCTGTCTCAAAGTTGTTAACAAAGAATCATTCCCGCAGTGAGCGCCTAATTTAAGGGTTACAGAAAATTAATTAATTAATGTAGTTGTTAAAATCTTAGTAGGCTGCAGTAATGGAGAACTGGCATTTTTGTTTCTAAGTAAATATTGGTATAAAACTTCACACATTCTGTGATAAAAAAAACCAAATGTAAGCAAGTTTGTGCAGCCCTCTCTTCCTCATAACCTGATAAGTGCCACTAAGTTTCAGTGACTCCTCTCTCCAGTTAGACAAAATTTTTTGCTATAATTTGCATAATATTCTCTGTAGGCATAATAGAGGGAGAAGACTGTTCAACTGAGGCCCTTTCCTATTAAGGTATTTAGTTTCTCATGTGAATGTGAACAATTTTTCTGTGAATTATGGAAATGAGTCAATAAATATGGCAACTGGTATTCAAAGGAGTGACAATACAAGAGTCTTCCATATCTACACCAACTGAACACATTTCTCCTTTAACGCTCTGGCAATAGAATAAAAAGAAGAATAAAAAGTCTGCACAACATGGCCTACCAAAAAACCAGAAGTCGGTTTACATTAAATGAAAACAGTTATTTTCCTACCTCTCCACTATTTCGGGTACAGTTTTAAAATGTGTCAAAGAAGCAAGATGCAACTAGTTACCATAAACAACAAAAAGAGGTCTTCAGATCTCAAAAGTAACTGTAGCAGAATTTGCAGACTAAGTCCCCAGGCAGAAGTTAAACCACATCAATATAGAGGACGAGAGAAATTTTTGCAAGAGAAGGAAGTCTCATCAAACAAGATAACCCTTGTAAATATTGAGGAATTTTAGCTTTAGTGCAAGAATGATGATGGAGATTTAGATCTAGGATGCTTGCCTGACAGGAATGACATAGAATACTGATTATCCAGCTTGTCCTACTGCCCAGAAAGGTCATAGTGATCATGTTAGTTATTTGAAAGTTCCTAAAGTTACTTATAAGTTTCTAAATTTGGGGAGTTTGCTAACACTGCTTCAGTTAATCATACCAAAGATGAAACCAGGCTGAATCACAGCTGTTGACCTCCTCCACCGAATAGTGACACACCCAGAGATTATTCTGAGGGCAGACAAAGGTAATTAGCTTAAACGCTGATGTCTGAAGGATCACAGATGCCCATGGCACCAAAAACACCAGAATGACCTCAGACAGTAGCAGTAAGACATGACCCCTCTGTAGATATTAAAAAAAAAAAAATCCAAGACAGCTCCCTCAATGAGCAAATGGCAGTTCTTAATTATGAAAAAATTCAGTGAATCCAAAAAATCTCTCCCTGTCCCCTTGCTTAAATAATTCATCTAAGGAACATGAGAAAAACCATGTATGGTAACACCATAGGTTCACCTGTGCAAGAGTCTTTAGCAGGAACAATGGTGGCAACAAAGCAGGAATTAATATACAAATAAGGCAAATAAGGCAAAACCACAATTGTATTTCTCTTGACATTCTATCCCAGCAGCCTGCAGCCAAAATTGAGGCAGTATCTCCTCTCTGAAACAGGAACGATCTCATATTTTTACTCTTGGGTTTTCACTTTGTTCCTTGAATGTGAGAGCAACAGAGTTTGTTTCAACCTTTTAAATGAGAAGACGACATTTTCCTGTGTCAGAAACTAGTGAGCCTGGCCCTGGGAATGAAGTGGCCAGAGGTGAAAAGGAGGAAGAGTGAGGGGGTCTGCAAGAGCAGGCTGCCTGCATTGGATGCAGAAAGCACAGAGATGCAGGCAAAAACAGGGCCACAGAGACAATGGATCCCTCTTCACAGATTATAGAAGGAACCGCACAAAGTTCACAGCAGTTCAGCAACTCACTGAACTGACTAAAACCAAACCAAAGATAAAGCACATTTCCCACAGAAGAAGAAGGAATTAAGCTAAAAACTGATTTTGGTATTTTTTCTGACTCAGTCATTTTGAATGCTCCCTTCAAAAAAATCTAGCTTAGATTTCAAAAATCTTATTTTATATTACTTTTTAAATCTTTTTTGACATATTAATACAGTTCAAAGCTCTAGACATGCCCACCTAAAAGATAAAGTCAAAATAGTAGCCAGGTACAATCTTCAAAGGGGCTTTAATTTCATCCTTTGCCATCTTTTCTCAAATGTTTTATCAATGCTTTAAAAATAAAATAAAATAAAATAAAATAAAATAAAATAAAATAAAATAAAATAAAATAAAATAAAATAAAATAAAATAAAATAAAATAAAATAAAATAAAATAAAATAAAATCTCATAGGGCCAAATGAAAGTACTGTGGGAGTCTTACAGTTTTTAGTATCTGTTTCTTTTTAAGTCTCAGTAATAACGTTTTATTAACGTAGATATCTCATAGAATTACACTAAATAAATTAATGAACAGTCACAAGAAAATTGAATAGGAAAGAGTTCTGCATTTCAAAAGGCAGCTAAGTATGTAAATTCTATTATTTAAATTAAAATGTCAGTACCTTCAAATTATATTAATGATTCCAAGTTAATAATGAAAAAATTGTATTAAGGCTTGGGACTGATAAAGAATTTTTAAATCTCTCTAATTCTCTCTACCAAATGTAATTTAAAGCTATTAGATTTCTAACACTTCAGACTCTGTATAAACTATTATTCTGGTAGAAAATTAAAAACCGAACTGCAATTTACTTTCATTTTTTATGAGAAAAACATATTGAACAATTTTATGCAAGCCAACAGACTACAAGATGTAGTGTATATTATGAAATACATTTCCATGCTTTGGAAGACTAAAATCTGTAGAACCTCACAGCAGCACTACTTCAGTAGTGATAAATAAGTGACAGCTATCGTCAAGATAGTGAAATTCAGGAAACAGAAATGAGAACCTGCAAATTATGGAACCTATAAACTCATCAGTAGAAGTTTACAGATTCAATTACTTTTCAGTAGAAATTATGTGTATGCTTTAATAGCATTTATTCATTAATCTGACAGGATTTCCACGAATGCAGAAAGGGGAGAAATTATACAGAACACCTACAGCCCTTATTTACTTTCAAGGCTGTTATTCAGCTGCTGAATAACAGAAACCCATACTGCCAAACATTCAATTTGTTTTCATTTATTTTATTAGCATCAAGCAGGATAAAAAAAAAATTAAAAAAAAATCAATAGTTACTATGTTTCTTCTAGCATTGACTCCAATTCCTGTGCAGTTTTGAAAAAAAAAATCTTACCAGGACCATACACAACCAGTGCTGTTTAGTCTTTAATGACTGTCTGGCTTTTCAAAAACACTTAGAGATGTTTGGCTTAATTCAAGAAATCCTACATGGTTCAGTGCCACTAACCTGAGACACAAAAGTAAGGGTGTAAATTGATTTCCTAAATTGTCAATGTGAAATGCCTTTCTTATGTTCTCAGCCACTGTGACTTCAAATGCATTCAAATATTTTCAGCTTCTGCATTTTCCCAGACCTTATTAACGTAGCACTTTTGCTGTTATTCTATATCAGTTTACCTTTCAACTTCTTAACAGACAGTAATCTTCATGGACAAAAACTGCCCATTTGCATGGCAAAGAGTCTGTCAGCAGCAGATACAGAAGGTCTTGCTTACAACTTGATCACCACAGCAGAGCTATAACTGGCTCTATATTTTCACAGCAAAAGTAAGTGTCAATGTATTATCTATGTATAGGATTATTGAGTTATTCATTATGAGCTATTCCTCTTTCAGACTGCTCCATCTTTCAGCCACTGAGATAGAAGTACACAGTGTGTAAATTCAGATTGCATGAAAAAAAAATGTATCTGAAATTCCATAATCTTGAAGAGCTCAGCAGCCAAAAAATATATTTTCATTTTTTATTGGTCAATGCACAGGTGGGTTTTATGACTGTCTTTCAGTTAAATGTGAGATTTGATTTGGTTCTGATTTCAGGATATGTGGAGCTTTTTCTTATAGAGGTATACAACTACATAATAAAAACCTCCACATATAGATCTATATATAGAAAATACTCACACAGCTACTTTAATTTCAGCAATATACAGTGTCCTCCAGTTTTTATTTTTGGAAATAAATTATTATGGTGATAAAGTGATGGAGACTGTAAATTATACAAAGAGCTTTCTATACTTAAGAAATAATGCCAAACTGCTTCTTTGTTCTCCCATGGAGTGATTATTTTCTGATCTCCCTGATGCATCTTGGTCATTCACTCAGTGCAAATGATGCCAAGGTCAAATTTGCTCAGTCTGTAATGTTTAGCCATCTCATTAGTATTGGAAAGTCCAGAAAATGAAGTCATGAGCACTCTCTGTTATTCCTCCTGGGGTAACTGGGACGTGACTGAATTTTTAAAACCTGCTCTTCTCTTCCCAGAGATATTGCTGCTTAACCTAGTAGAATTGTGAGGACAGGGACAAATGAAAAAATGGCTTTCTGAAAAGATCGAGACTCAGAAAGATACATCTGGCTTTTTTCAGGGAGATTGCTTATTTTACTTAGAACAAAACTAGGAAACTTACCAAGATCTAGGTAGATGCCTGGAACAAATGAGTTGAGAAAAAACATAAGAATAACACATCCCAGCACTGTGAGACACTTGATGAGAAGAATTTTGTCTGTTATTCTGTGCTGGAGGGAGGCAGGAAAATAAAATTAGTAATTGTACTAAAGAAGCTATGTATTATGCATAGAGTTCAGACAAGTATGTGTGAAGGCCAAACTGCTGTGCAGTGTGCATAAGATGCACACCTATAAAAAAACATGAGTATGTGGTCCAGTGGGCTTTAAGAGATACAAGTATCTAGCACCTGCTGCACACATTCAGCTGTACTCAGCTGCCCCCTCCACGACTGCATTCCAGAGGGTGAAGTAGGGTTGAAATGCAACTCCTACCACAGAGGGCATTCTGAGCACTCTGTGGTTTGGGGATCTGGGCCAAAATCATCTTTCTTTTTCCAGGTGTGCTTTGAAAACCTATAAACTACTCTAGAGTCAAATCTTTCACACCTGTACAACTCTCACGTGCATGCCAAGCCCTTCATCTCTACAGAGTTTGTACACCTCTGTGCCCAGCTCCTGCTTCACTGTGCCAATTTCCTTGTGCCCGCAGACCCAGGGTTTTCCGTTGTGTCTCTGCTTTCACTACCCTTCCAGGGAATCACTTTCTCCCAGATGGTGTTTTTCTCTTGTTTCATGTAGTTTAAAGCTCTACTAAAATACAAGTAGGTCTCTGTTCTTTAAAAAGTTTATCTCTTATGCAATGCCTTGAAAGGGGTGTAAAGAAAATCTGTTGGGTTTGCTCTGGCTTGGTGTGACACCTAGGACAGTGTTTTCCCAGTCAAGGACTTGCACCCCAAGGAGTCCAATCAAGGACTTGAGCTCTCAGACACAGACCTGATTCATTAGTGATGCCAGTGAGGTAGAGAGATTGTGACACTTCAATAATTAAATTTAGGAGACATTAATCCCTCTACAGAGTTTCCATCTTCTCGGTTTCAGCATAAAGAATTAAGCAGTGCCAGTGTGTGCACAGCTAAGAGAACAGGATTTATCAAGTGGTTTATCCTTACTTGAATAATAAAAGCAGCAGTGTCACCAAAATGCACTAAATGAGAGTCAGCACTGGGTACATTAGGAGGAGTGTACTCTATTATCATTCGTCATGGCTACAAACAATTTATTGACACCTCCTGAGCCTTTCTGGCTATGGATTAAAAATTTAAGAAAACACTGCTGAATCATTAATTGATTCTTTATGTTATAGTTTTCTAAGGAACAAAAGTACAAAACTTAACAAAACCTCACCATGTGGTTCAGTAACCTTGTCTGACTGAGAAGCCAACCACCCTAGCTGCTAACTTTTTGGCTATCAGGAGAGTTATTAAATTTCCATTAGATTTAAAGCACTATCTCTGTATAAAGGCTAAGAGAGATATCTCTCTATATTTAAATCTCTATATAAATGCTAAAGAGATATCTTTATATCTCTATATATACACACTCTCTATATATATACACAAATACTGAAAAAAATTGCCATCTACTTACCTTTTTCTGAAGTTCCTGGATATTTGTTTCCCAGTTTTTATCTTCTTGTGAAATTTGTCTGAAAGAAAATGACACTTACTTTTTTCCAGAGTGAAATCAGAGCTCTGCCAAGAGTGTTGGAATAAACCCCTCTCATCACACTTAGATCACCTCTCTCCCCTTGTGGAGTAGTTCATACCACAAAGGAGTTGTGGCCTTCTTATATCCACCAGCAAAATTTCCATGAACATATTTTAGTGGGACTTTTTTAAAAAGTCCCACTAAAATACAAACCCTTCTGATCATAAAGAGAGCCACAGGCAGGGGAGGAGCTGAACTCCAGGGTACAGACTTCAGTATAGGATCTGGCTATATGCAATATGCAGGTCCCTTACTAGTTTCAGGAGCTAATGTGTGTGTCCCACTGTGATAAAACACACACAAGGGTCTTGTGCTAACATCAGCAAGCCTGAACACATATGTTTCACATTTGCATTTTATAATGAAGTTTTTAAGATTCAAGTAACTTCACTGTGTTATCAGTGTAGTCAGGCCTCCAGCAAAAAGCCTTAGGCTTTACAGTTCAGCAAAGCTCTGTTGTTAATGCTAATGAATTTTTATGTTGTTGTAAATGTTCTGTGCTGGAGGAATCCTGATTTCCAAGATTAAATATACAAATTTTATTTGTAAGTCAGAAGGGTCCTCTTTAGAATAGCATGAAGTCTGATGATCTTAAAATCTGTTGAAAAGGAGGCAATTTTTAACAGCCTTATTTGTCTTGAAGTATTAATACTGTCACTCAATTCAAAATACCCAATATCGACAAAAAGTATGTAAAAAAAATTTATTACTAGAATAGTTCAAGAAATCATATTCTTGCTCAAATTATTTAACAAAGTTATTAATTAAAATTAATTATTCTAATTTTACTTTAGTCAATTAACATTCAAAATATTTATCACTGCTATTCTCAGTCATCAAATTCCATGGCGTAACACCTGGTTTTACTAGAATCTAAACAAAACAAGGTCATTATTCTTTTAGTCATATTTTATGTAAACTTTTCTATACATAAAAATGCACTCAGGTATACTCAGGCATATACATACATCTGCACTCAGGTTCACACTGAAATTTTGATTATGAAATAATTGTAAAACACAGCAATTCACTGGTGAAATATTTTTCAAGCTCACCCATTCACTGAAGGGAATTTGAATTTTCCAGTAAAAAAAAAATAAAAAAGACACTCCAGCATCTTACTGTAGTGAAGCCACAGCTGTAAGAAAAAGTGTAGTGACATATTTGTGACAGTTTTAAACCAAAAGCTGCCTGAAATTTCTAGGCCTTTAATTTTGGGTCATATTGACAAATGTATTTTCCAGGACTTACACATCAGTTTTGTTCTAAAATATTTTGTGTTTTACTGAGGCTGAGAATGGCTTTTCCTATCTGCCCCAACACCCATCTCATCAAGACAGAGCTAGGAATACAGGTCTTGTCCCAGTGAAGATCCCTGAAAGGGGAGGTGGGAGACATTGGTCCTTGCTTACCTGTGAAATGTCCTCAGCTTCTTCCTCAGGAGCATCTCCAAAGTCAGCACCTTCTGCATCAAGAGGCATTTCACAGCAGTCTCCTCTCTGCTGGCTGGGTTGATGCGCTGAGCTGTCAGCCTCCAAACATAGATCTCATGTTTCAGCTCTGAAAAGAGGCAAAGTTCCATCAATGTGAAGTCAAATGTGTATGAAACCAGAGATGGATAAAATATGTGTAATGTGCTCTGGACTCAAAGCTGTTAAAGTAACTTGGATTGTTTCCCAACAAATTTCCTTTCAGGAAGCTGCTTTTGTCATTCATTTTGCAGAGCTGAAGTGAATGAAAAGTAAACAGAAATTTTTAAATTTTTTAAATAAATGAACCACAAAATCTTTTTTCAAAGAAAAAGTAGTACTGTCTTCAAATACTTGCAAACGTCTTCAACACACTTAAGGGCTAAAATTGTAGCCCATTCATTTTTCAACAGGAAGCAAACTGTCAGTATACATTACCATACTGCTAAGAGATACTGGTTCCCTGTGTAGTTAGGAATTACAACAAATGCTCCTTCACAGTACTTAAAACAGACATATTTCCATTCAGTCTGTGTTCATATAGGCAATTTCATATATGTAAGGCAAAAGTGAAATTTGACTTTGACTTGAAAATTCCTATGGAATAAAGTTTAATAATATTTTAAAGGTTTCCTAAGAGGATTTAATTCTTAGGCACTGAAAGTATGTGTAAACACAGCAACCATCACTTTCATGGTGATCTGTGTAAGTTCAGACAGACTGATTAACACTTCAAAATCAGACTCTAGAATCTTCTCAAAAATTTCAGTCTTTTTTGATTTTTTTGTAATCTTGTTTTTTCCATGTACCATTGAGGCCTTGGAGAAAGACCAAAAAATATGTGTTCCTGTTCAAGAAGGATGTTAAACTGGGCATGCCAAAAAAACCCTTTGAATTTTACAGGAAATTGGTAAAGAAATACAATCAGAATATTCATTCAGAAATTGTGTGTGCAAATGTTTCCTGCTGAAGCAATGGGATGCTTCCTCATCCTTCTTTTCTGTTCCACTCAAACTTCATGTCATTGAAGACAATATGTCAAGAATCCAAGGTTTTATATTTTAAAATCCCTGTTCAATCAGCAAGTTGTTCTTATTCTGAAAATGGATGTGTAACTCCTTACATCATGTAAACAAGCTATAAGAATTATTTAAAAAAAAATAGTTAAATAAGAAAAATTTAAACACGTTTTGATGCAGGCAGTGATGTTAACATTTTATGCTGCAAGTCTCTAGAGGATGATGATATCTGCTATGAAATAGAGTACTAAACATGTTTAATGTCACAGTTTCCTTTATGACTAAGTATTCATAATGATAATGCAGAGTGAATATTATAAAGATTGACCGTGAGAAGGAATTAGACTCAAAGCAGGTCAAACATTTAATAACAAAATTGTGTCCATAGTCTGTCCATAGAAGAAAGGAATTTGAACAGCAATTGACATACATTTTGTATGGTTTGTGTCTATAGATCCAAACAAATCTATCAAAGTGGTAATGCTTGCCTAAATATTACAGTGTACAACCAGAAACACAAATACACTGTTGAAAGCCCAGTGACCATCCTGGGTAGTTAAACAGCCAGTGCTCAGCTAAAGCTTTTCTTCCAATAAGGGGATTTATACCTAAACCACAGATTCGAATATGCCAAATGGACCACTTTCCTTTGTAATATATTTGGTGGTTCTTGCCAGGAGCATAATCTGGCACAAAATTATATTAAAATATGGATAGGTCTTGCATATCAAAGGATGCAGATGACTTCTGGCCATCATTTATTTTTGCATCAATTTACATCAACATTTGTGACACACACAGATATAACAGAAGTAATTTTCCACTCACAGAGGTGGAAAAAAAGGCCTCTGTACTTTATTCTTATGTGATTTTTGAGTGAATATGACTGCAGCTTTGAAACTGTCATCAGTCCAAGGGAAAGAGTGTGTTTTGTCTTTTTCTCTGGCAAATGCTCATGAAGCATGAGCATCCAGTTTGCTGTTCTACTTCCCTACAGTTTGTCTTTTCTGCAACAACTTTTCTGATGACATCTGTTCATCCTGCCACAGCATTTCTCCCCATCCCTTCCAAGTGAAACTTCACCAAGGGTTTAGCTGATCAAGGGAAGTTGAATCACCCACCACTTAAATGAGATGCAAGTACTCCACAGTTATTTTCATACAGAGAATTTCTATCTTCTCTGCTTCAGATAGAGGCAGCTATCATCACTGTATCTGTGCCACAAACAAATCCATGGAGTGGAAAGCAGCATGACTTATGCTGCAGATTCCTGTTCCACATTTGAAATGCCCTGGGGCTAATCTCCAGGTTGAGCAAAGATGGACTGGTGCTTTGTGATCTACCTTAAAAAATATATGCGTGTGTTCACATGGCCTTGATCATGCCTTTATCTACAGCAAGTGCATGTTTGACTTTTAAGTCATTAGTTTTATAAACATCCCAAGGATGTGAACATCTGACCTTCTGTGGAGTTTACTTCAGAGCAAACTGTTCATGGAAAATCAGAACAGTTGATACACCTTCTATACTGCAACTCCTGTTGCAGTAATGATTTGTGCAGAGGTTTTCTAGGTCATCCCACAGAATATTTCTCCTGCTTCTCTTTCATGCACACTCTTATTGTCAATAGCTCATCATGCAATACGTGTTTATTAGAAGTAGTGCTTTTCTTGTAGGAAAAATAATGCAGAACCTTGAAGTCAGGAAGAACATTTAACATGGGCAAAGTCTTTTGGGCCTTGCTCCTATTTCATAACTGCAAAATCATTTAAGCAGCAACCTCCAGATTCTGGGAACATCTGATATTTTATAATATACTGTGTTACACATGGGCAAGGGCTTAATGCAATCACAGAGTATTATCAATCACTTTGAAATTATGGCTAAGACAGCACAAGGGCAGCATTTGGCTGGCACTGATTAGAATCACAAGATAGTCTCACATTCTGTTTCTCCATGTCCATAAGTTCCTGTCCCCTCCTCAGATGAGATCTAATGGTTATATTACACCAAAGTGAGCTCTCTCCACTCACTTTACCAACCCAATCTGCAGGGTTTTTGCAGGGTTAGCTTTATGTTCTATCAGCCTTCTATGCAATGTAACCTACCACTACCAGCTCTACTGCCAGTAACTGCCATGGGGAGTCTGTAGCACGGCAGTTTCTCATTAAAGCAGCTAAACTAACATTTGACTGCAATCAGACTCAATGATCCTTGTGGGTCCCTTCCAACTAAGATTATTCTGTCTGCCAGTTCAGAGTCCGCAGTGAACTGGAGTACAAGAAGACAAGAGAGCTGCAGCTCAGCTCAGAGAATTCAGCTCATTATGATACAAAAATCTTTGTGAGTGCCATACATTCATAAAGCCCACAAGGCATAACTGCAATATACCTAGTATTATTATTTCCAACAAGAAAATAGAAAAAAACTGCATTTCCAAGAAGAAAATATTAATTTTTGGCTTAGTTATAGGATCAAATAAAGGGTCCTCAAACATGTAAGCCCTGTGCTGCCAATCTGTTCTGACTTTGTTATTGATCATATTTTGCCATAGGAACCACAAACATTATATCTTGAACTCACTGAGTTTAACAAAATTTCAGTTGCTGACCCAGACAGACTAGACTGTGACAGTTTATAAAAAAATCCTGTATTTTAGAAAATATTCTTTATTTGAAAACTGCACATTATTTCTGCAATCTGACAATTAATAGTCAGATTGATTTTCGCTTGAGTAATCACACATTCCCTCCCACCCAGCTGGGTGACAAAGACATCCTCAGAACCTGAGTGTAATTAATTCTCAATCTCAGAATCTGAAAAGGCTGGTTTTGTAAATTGAAGATATTCAGAAGAGCATGCCCAACCTTGATGAGATGATAAAAATTATCGTTAAATTACAATTTTCAAGTTGCACTGACTACATAAACTATCTTTTTGCAAGCAACAAAAGTTTGCACTGCTGGGCTGTGTCTAACAACATTCAAAGAACATTCATCTGAATATTTGTTTAGTTTTCTTTCTCCACATGTTACTGTAGCTTAACTATTTTCAGTAAAGCAGTTGTTTTTCTTAGCAAAATTCTCAGAATAAGAATATTTCTGTTTAAATACTAACTGTAAAGCAAATTAAGTATCACAAATTCTGGCTTAACTAGTAACAGTAATATCTATGACTTTTAGTAATTTTTTTAATTCCTCATATTATATAATCAATCTTCTAAGCAATATTGCTTGGATTGTGTCATCTCCATTTAGTAAATGCAGAAACTAAATCCAAAATTTGAAACCCACGAGTAGAAAAAATTCACCTTGAGGGATATTCCAGCTCAAAAACTCATGCCTCTCTCCTAGAGGCAGCATCCCCCAATAGGACACAAGCATGAGAATCTAAATTAGGAAAAAAAAAAAAAAAAA
>VWYO01014102.1:15990-77291 GCA_013400275.1 Rhadina sibilatrix | reverse complement strand
AAAAAAAAACACAAAAACAAACAAACAAAAAAAAACCCTGCAATATTCTAACTGGAATATTGTTGACTTTATTCCTTTCAACAGTCTAGCTGGTCAATAGTGGATAAATGTAAGTATAGGTAGACAAAACATTGCAGAGTCTTCAAAACTACATCAAAACATGTTTTGCCTGTTTCAGCTAATTATATGTAAAGGAACACAAGAAATGTGCACAATGCTGCGTAAAGCAGTACAGAGAATTTATATAAACTTTTCAACTCAGTGTGACATCTGAGGCCCCATTTGGTCATAAAGGCACCTAATGCCAGCTCAGCTACTCAGCATGGGATCGCATCTATCACATAGGAATTACAGGGCATCGGCATCCTGCAGCAGAGCAGCTGGAGCCTGGGCAGAAAATCACAGAGCTCATCATTTCAAACACCTAATTACTCACCAGGAGTCATCTTCCAAGCAAGCTGGAGCAGGCTGCAGCAGACCCATGAAAGAATCTACAACATTACCAGCCTAACCCTGATTTTATATGGGAATAGTCAGTTTAGTATGTGTATGATGGTCACATAGGACTCAGAGAAATCTGCAGATATTAAGGGTTAGGTTTCTCATAAGATTTCAGAGTGGTTGATAAAGATGCGCATTACTCTTCAGTTGGCCTGCTCCTGAATGACAGGGGGCATACCTCTCTCTCAGGTAACATGGGCTCTGTTCTCATCTCTGGGTAAATTAGACTTTAGAGCCACAAACTTATTTTAATGCTTGTGGGTTTGCCCTCAGTTTCCTCTACTGCAAGTCCCTGTCTTTTAAAAGCAGGAATCTGAATATATTTCGGTTCTCTGCCTGCTCAATAGCACTTGCCTAATGTGCCTACAATACTTCATTCTGTTACACTGAGCGTGGCACAACGAAGTCAAGTCAAGTATTTTGAGCATGCATTTACCTAAAATTCTACTGTAATTTGTTTCAGAAAGTTTTTCTCAGGTGTGAAATCTAGAAAAATAACTCTGGATTACTATCAAATAGTTTTCATTCAGACTGCCAGACTTGCCAGTGAAAACCAATTCTGCTGACGTCTTCCATTAAACTACAAGTCTCCCCTAGAAAAAAACAACCTCTCTTAAATTCACTGTACTTTGTTCAAAGCAGATAGATACATTCCAATCCCAAAACATTTTGCACAAAGTATAATACTGCTGACATCCTTTCAATATGAGAAAAAGTGCCACAAGCAACCATTTAGAGATGGTATTCCCAAGATGAGGGGAAAAAGAACCATGAAGAGATAAAGCCTCAAGAAGACAACAGTCTTTTAGAGTATTTCAAAAGATAATGCCTCTTCTAATGCTTTCAACAGGACACAACGAAGAGCAAAACTGTGAAGCCTCCTTCAGACTCAGCATGACTTTTATCAATGGTTTAGCAGTAAAGATGGAGACTAACACACTGAACAAGCTTTGAGTAATGAAAATGGCAGAGCAATTAAAAATCTGCCAAGCTTACATTTGTATTTGAAACACCATCACAGCGAAAGCTTTCTGTGGCAAATAAACACAGATAATGTGTTACATAGAACTAAACAGTTCTTTAAAGCTCTGCTTATTAGGAAGATCTTATGAACTTCAGAGCCATCAAAGTGAAAAACTTTGCCATAGCTTCACCGAAGCACTGCTAAAGGAAAGGTCGTGTCTTGCCAACCACTGTGCAATAAACCTGTGCAATCCTTTCACAGCTGAGGTCTGTATACAGAGGGACAAAAATGCTGTAAAAGAAACAGGAGCTAGCACTAAGTTTTTTCACTGTCATCAGTGATTTTCCTGTACTCATTCCTTCCATGAAAAATGTGTATAATAAATTGTCAAGTGCTGCTCTACTGATTCAGAATGACACCATATTACACCTTCTTTCTGCATAAGACAGGTAAACTAATATTACAGCTGCCTTCTTGCGATGTCTACATTATCAATGCACTAAGAAAATAATATGTCATATTCTCCTTTTTTTGCCATGTCAGAATACTATTTTTATCATCTGAAGACAAGAAGAGGCAAATCAATGTTTCCCTGTTTCCAAGGGGAATACTCTATCAATGCTAAAGCAATCCAAATAACATATACAGGAATTAAAGTATAAAATTATCTAAAATTATTAAAAATATAAAAATCTTCAATCTGTGGCAAGTAAATAACTATACTTCTTTTTATTCCTGATCATCAGGGGAGCTATCGATGATGCAAATAATAAAAGACAGCTTTTGCTTTGCATTTTCAAATCATTTCCTGATTTATTATCCAAAAAGATTGAACACAGTGTCTGTAGGGGCATTAAGACTACCTAGTTTGTTTGAGGCTGAAACTCTTACTGTTCTTTCAAATAAAAAACACAATATGTACCAGAAAGATATTATCTTAGATAACAAGAGCATTCATAAGAAAGCTGCACCTTTTAGTTCAGCATGATAACATCCACAGTAGAAGAGTTAAAATGTTAACTATTCACTACTCAGTATTAATATTTAAAACTGGATTACAGAGAAGAGAGAAATCAAGAGCAGACAAAAAAACCCCCACACATTTTACTGTCCACATTGGTCCTCAAAATTTAAAAATATTCCCCATAAAATCCAATGAAATTAGCATCCTAGGTGAGGACAAAAACTTCCACCCAGACTGAGCTTAAAGTTGAATTCTTGAAAACATATTGAAATAGTCCTTTCTTTGGACGTTACTGTCTTCATAAACTGCTTGCTATTTTCCTCACTTGAACCAGCTTGCAAGTGAGGACAGGCCACTACCTTCAACATCACATTAAATACCAATTATGCTTTACTGGCATTAAAATACCTACATAAGTACAGATTCACCTCAGGAGGAGGATTTGTCAATTTACTTAATTCAGCTACATCACTGATGTACTTCTCACTGATTCTAGCAAAAAAATGGTCCCTAAACAAATATGTTAGCAAAAATAGGACTAAGGGCTGTTCTTTGACTCTGAGTAACACACATGTGATGTTACATTACACCTTATCCTGAGTGTGCCCCTGCAGTGTCCTTGTGGCCCTAGACATTACTGTTATTTTATGTGGGCTTTTTGCATTTCAAAGTATCTGCTGCTAAGTACTGGAGTTTTCTTGCAAGTTATCACAGTAGTTCTTTCCCCTCCTCCTCTCCCTTTTCTTCTCTTTGAGAACATCTGTAGAGCTTCACGTGGAAGAAAGAAACAGATTTGCTCACTCATCTGGTTACTGCATTTCCCATTGTGGGAAACAGCGCTGTGTTTTTCACACATTAAGCACTTTACATACAACTATGATTAATTAGAAAATGCCTTCTGTTGTTGGCTTTACATGCTGACTCTCATCCTACCATCAGTATTTTCCCAGCTGCTGTAGACAGTGAGCTACACCAGAGGGAATAACGTGCTCCCCTCTCTCCTGCTATTACCACTCCTGCTTAAAGGGTGGATCTCTCTTTCAGCCAGTGAAAAAGATGGAAAAAAGAGCAAGCAACAAATTAGAAATGGGGAGCTGGTGCCAAAGTTGTGCTAGGGGAAAACTCTTCCTCTCTTTAAAATGGCCAGTATAATAATACTTGTCACCAGAACTTGTGACTCCCACTCCTCTAGGGATAGCAACCTTGCCAAACACTGAGGTCCACATCTCCACAGCTTGACAGCTGAGACTTAATAGTCTATTGTTACATTTCCCAGGGACTAAATAGTGTATTGTTAACCCTTAAAGGATGAAAAACCTTTGGTTTCAGGTTTTCAGAGCGGGAGTTGAAACAGTAAATTTAATTCCTCGTACATTCAGATATTATTTCACTTACATATTCTTTTGTGAAAGTGTAGATAGATACAAACTTTTCAAACCTTCTCATCTTACTCTTCTAGCCCTAGCATCTTTTGCTGCATCACACAGAACAAGGAGCAAGTTTATCAGCTAAAAGGCATGCTCAAAAAAGTCCTCAAAAATCCCCTCATTCTTAAAAAACATTAGATTTTCTCTCTCATGGATGAGTTCTTCAGAGTCTTTTTATCTCTTGCTAGCTACCCCACTTAAAGCCACTGCAGGTAGACAGTGGTTCCTGGGGGAAAAAAAAGGTATTTTTACTGCAGCAGAGGTGCTGTAGATCAGTCTGAAAGCCAACAAATTTAAGACACTGGTGACATATAGTGTTGAAGTTAAGATAAAAATGTATCTTCAAAATAAGAGCATTGTCTGTTTTTAAAATTCATGCTAATACATTTTAATAATCTGTGTATCCTAAAGCAGCAGGAAGAAAAAAAGCTTAAAGCACATGGTGGACAGGGACAAAACAATCTGGGGAGAGTAACATACCAATTAAATCTCACATAACTTGTTTAATTGCTAATTGAGGCCAAGGTGAGGAAAGACTGGTATTTAGTTGATTAAAACAGCTGCTTCAAACAAGCCATTTGAAGTTATCACAGAACCATTTCAACTGGAGATGAAAGGACCCCCAGAAGCACCTCGGAGGCTATTCTGCAAATCCAAACCATGACAGCTACCTCCTAATGGAGCTGTATTGGTCTCTTTCTTTCTCTTCCCCTTTCACAGAAATTTTCAGTGGAAAGAGTGGCTCCTCAGCACTTGCTCTAATTGAACAGCTCCTGATTAGGTTTGCAGCAAAGGATGGGCAGCTGATTACAGGAACGCATGGTACACTGATTAGGAGACTGCTAAATCTTAACAGACTAAGGTGCAAGTTACAAAGATTACCAAGAAATTAATTGAAGGAAATATGCTTGCCAGTGTTTCACTACTACAGCATTTCACTGGCAAAAATACTGTGTCAGTGAATAAACTGTACTATTCAGATTAATTTAAAAAATGTTCATATATACTTTGTTTCTTAAAAATCCAAAACATATGCTTTAGAAGTTTATATTCAAAAGGAAAAAAATAGCAACTCCATGTTCTAAAATACATATTTTTAAAATAATGCCATTATGTCTGGATCAATACTGCTTGGGAGAATTAATTCTCTTGATGGCTTTTTGAAAAATCTTACTTTGTAGGGTCACAGGGAAAGAATCTAGGCATGTTAGGGTCTGAGTTAATTTCTTTATTTCTCTTGCTCTCTGGATAAGACCCCTAAGGGTGCAGAAAGCCTCAGCTACTCTAAAATGAAAATGCTTACCTCATGTCAATGTCATACCAGACAGACATATAGAAGAAAAGGAAATTCTCCTTTAGTATCTTAGAAAACAGTTAGTCTAATACCTAGAACACCTCAAAAATATTTTTGATCTAAATTCTGGGAAAGAAATTGGCCTTTAGAGATACAAACAGGTAAGCTGAGTGCACATTGTCCTGAACAGACACTGAAGTCAAAACCAAAAATCTTTAGAAGATCTTCTTAAGCTGGGAAATTTCTTCCCTGACTTTTCTATCAGATGGGATTCGAGATACATGATATAATCTGCTGAGGAGAGGACTGTCACCTCTACCTTTTAATAAAACCATAATCCTAAAGCAAATTTTCCCTGGAACAAGACAAGGCTCTACAGGTACTACTCCTTTTGCCTAAATGAGATACCTATCATGAAAGTCTCTGCTACAATTAGTCACCTTGGACTCTCTTTATAAGAGAAAAGTAAACTTTTAAGGCCTGCAATATCTGTTCCAGCATAGACAGCTCCATTAGTTTTGAAAAGCACTTATCTTTCTCCCCAGATTACAAATGAAGCCTGGATATATCAACTATATCAGAAGTTGTCCCCTCCATGATAAACAGATGCCACACACAGAGATGTGTGAGTCATTGTACAGCACATTAAAATGTGTGTAGCATGGTCAGTCGAAGCCTGGATCTTAAGATCACCAAAAGTGAAACAAGCATCAGTCCCAGGGAAGAAACTGTTCTACTTGACTGTCTTTGTACAAAGTTTGCTAATACATTACACTTAGTAAAATATTTCTTGCCTCATAAAGAAATTGTGAACATTTGGGGGGTTAGTGTTAAATTTTATCACTGAAAGAGAAGTCCTAGAACAATGATAAAAACCTTAAAAATGACTGAATAGAAAAGCATAAAAGCATGAAGACAAAAAGGGACTGACACAGCTGACAGTCATTGAAACAGCTTTAAGAAAATTCTAGAGACTGTTAAGGTGAGTGACATAAAAAGACATAGATTTAGTTCTACTGAACTGTAGAAATTATGCACCAGGGAAATTTAGGGTAGGAAGAGCCACAGAAGCAAGCTGGAGAGGATTTGAAAAATTCTCCTTGATGAAATGTCTTTCACTGACCACAGACCAGTAAAAGATTGCTGAAAAATTCAATGGAAGAAAACCATCAGCAAGGAAATGCAGCAGTGCACTATGTTTGTCATGAGGGAAACCTGGGATATTTCTAAATCTAGGTTGTGAACTCAGCACCTTGAGCAGATGTTATATGTTGCAACACAGAACATCCTGATACTCATGCCTATGGCTATAATGAATAATGCAAAATATTCCTGCAAATTTTGTAAGATATTTAATAATTCCTATCAAAACCTCAATCTTAGCACCAGAAAAACATCCACTTCTAAAAATCAGAAAATACCACAACTAAAAATAAAATATTAATTTTTAGTTGAAAAATTAATGTTCAGAGAATGAGGAGGGTGGGCACTTCCATCTGAAGACAGTATTGTAGCAGGTACTACTCAGTTTCCATTTAGCACATATTCAGTCACCTAATTATAACTTTTTTCACGCTCACACTTACCAACAATTTCACTTGGCTCCTTATTGTAAAGTTTTTTGTTCCAGTAAAGAAGTCTGAGAAAAGGAAAGGAGACCAGAACAACAAGGCAGATACCCAAAAACATATGCCCTGTGAAGGCTGCAAAATCCAATCCCTGAAAAGAAAAATAAAAGCCTAAATTAAAAATCACTTATTTTTCTATGTCACGTGCAGGGAAAAGTATTCAGCTTTATGGATGTTAACAATCAATAATAAATATAAAGCAGTATAGTAAGTTCCAAGTTCAGTATCTGCTGTATTTCATCTGTTTCAAGGAGACAAGCTGTGTTACAATTTAATTCAAAAAACTAAAACATTGCATTACAAATTACTCTGAAGCACACCTAGTGTTCCTGAAATGTACAGTAAAAAACCCAAACTGAATCATTAACTGTTACTTCTCTCTTAAGTAATTTTAAATTCATTTCAAATCACTCAAACTCTCAGAAATAGTTGAATTTTAATGACCAGCTTTTGTTTTAAACTGTTGAAAACAAAAATGTTTACAATAATTCTATCTGAAGTATTCTTCTACAATAAAAGTATTATATGTCGATATTGTGTGTATTCTTCTTTCTGGTTTATAAACAAACACATTTCTTTATACTTTGCACAACAAAACCTTTTAATGAAGGGGTTTTAAAAAAGGTTAATCAGAACGTATTAAAAGGCTACTGCTTTCAAGCAATAAGAATGAATAGTGACAACTTGCCCTAAACTTTGAAGTCTGCCGTGCTGTGAGTAGGATGTTAGACTAGATGACCTGTAGAGTCCCTTTCAGTTGAGTTATTCCATTGTTCCCTGTTGCACACATTATAGTGGATCAGGACTACCCTTTGGGCTGGGCTTTTCTGAAGTAGCCATGACTCGCCTGTCCAAAAGAATGCTCCGTGAAGCTCCGAGGAAGATCACATCCAAGTACTCTGGTAGTAAGAAACTGTCTCATATTCAAAAAACAGAAGTTATCTGAACTGGTGATCCCAGCAGAGCAGATCTGTCACACCTGGAGTAAAGCATGGCTCAAGCCCCGGATAGCCCAGGTTGTCCCAGCTGAATTTTCAGGGCACCCACTGATTTCCCAGAGACTCCAGAAAGTTAATTGATCTTCCTGTGGCACACCTCTATGTCTCTACTGTTCCCTGATTTTTAATTATGAGTTTCCTATAGATCCTTTGGTAATTCCAATGCTTACTAAAAACAGCTTCCCTTACAAAAACAGCTGATACTACCTCCAGTGTGTTAAGACTATTGGGAACTTACTGCTTTAAATGTGTGTTCCTCTATATTGTCAAATGCTAAAAGAATTTATGTGGAAATTTCCTAGTTGAAACGTCTCTGGTTCAAAAAAAGGAAGAAAAAGTTTCTCTATTGCACTACAGGGCATAATAAAAAGACACATAACACAAGAAACAGATGACAGTCATAAAGAACTTTCATAGCCAGATAAAGATTGGTACTCTTTGGCAAAAAAAAAAAATCCATAGCTTGCAGACAGTCAAATAAATCTCAAACCATAAATATGCAGACCTAGGATTAGAATTTGATCCTATTAAAATACAGGTTTAAGCTTCCTGAGGTAATGTCATCCCTACTTGCTATTTAATATTAGATTCCCTGACTTTTCTACTCTCCAGACACTGAAAGGTGAAACTATACCTGTTCATTCGCTGGCCTTTTGCTGTAACTTAGCTACAGCCATTGCTTTTGTGAAAGCAGAAGGAAGACTCTTCAGGAATTGGAATGAGATTATTTTAAGACTTGGACAGAAAAAAGTGACACCACAAAGAAAAATAATGTACCTTCAATCAGTTTGCCTACAAAATAGGTCAGCCACTCAGGTGTCTGACATCTCTCTGAGACATATTTTACAAATCAGTTTTTATAAAGTTTGGCCTCTGGGCATCAAGTTAAGATTCAGAGCTACAGGAGACATTTCTATGACGGATGAAAACAACATTCATAACTCTAGGAAATTTAGAAATGAATAAAAAAAAAAAATTCCTGCAAAGGTTCAGTGTTTGTGAGACCTGCCCCCAAAATACATAAATTTCATATCCCTCGTGTTTATTTCCTTAATTACAACCACTGACAATAAACTGACAATAAATCTAACTTATATATGGGTTACTCCTAAGATTATAGCCAAGAAGAAAGAAGAAGGAACAAATTTGGCCAGAAAAATAAGAACTTTAAACCTTAAAAGGTGAACTGGTTTTAGTTCAGAAATTTTCCAACTTTGACACTGTACCATTAAACAAGTCAGGAAGTATGCAAAATCATTATTCCATTTTGTATGGTCTCTAAAATGGCACAAAGAGAGATGGGAAGCCAAAATTATTTAAGCTGTAAAAACACTGAAGCTACACTAGCCAAAACAGAAACTCCTAAACCTGACAGGGAAAAAAAATAATCCTCTGAAAGGAAAATGACTGGGAAACAGGTGGTTGAAGAGCAGTAAAGCAGTTAGTAGTTAGGAGGTCAGATTACACTCAATACAGAATTACCAGAAAGAGGAAAATTACTTTTGCACTCAGGCTAGTCTTACAAAAAAGTAGTGGAGATGAAGCTTTTCTTAGGCTGGCAGCAACCGCCTCATGCCCACATCACAAAGAAAAGTGCCAGCTACCAAGCCAGCTATGATGGTAGAGATTCTCTGCAGAGATACACAGAAATAAAGATAAATGCTAAAGTAGGAAGTAAAACAGGTAAATAAGAGCCAAATGAGCACCTAGTAACTGTCAAATTTAAATATGTGATACCTTCATCACATATTAAAGGATCTTGAATTTAAGGAGATAGCTTATTGCAAATAAACACAAACACAAAAAGTCACTTGCCTTTAAGTTTTTATTATAACACCAATTTCAAAGGAAAAGAAAAAAACAATGTCTGGTTCCTGAAATGCCACAATTCAGAAACTTCTCAAAAAATAGAGCACAAGAAATACGTCACTTGAAATCCACAAAGCTAATTTCTTGATGAAGAAAATCACCTCATCCTAGAAGGCAAACTAAAATGCTGAGGGTAAGAAGTAGGTCTCAGGTCTGACTCATAGTTGAAAGGAATTGAAATGAGATAGAGATCACAATACCCTTTAAAAAAAAATCAGGATTAACACAGCTTCATGACGTCAGAACTGATGTAGATAAGCCTTGAAAGTGATTTGCAGACACCATCACAAGAAGAAAAAAATGTCTACTGGATTTTTGGCATCCTATCCAAGAGCTTATCCAAACTTTTCTGTGGGAGTAGCTGGGCTGAGATTCAGGATTTTGTTAAAGTTCATAATATCAGCACATTGATCTTCCATACCTCTGAGATCCCTGGTGAAAAAGAAAACATGCTGCTCTGCTCCTACTGCAGAACAGCTTTCCAACTCAGCTGAAAGAAATTGTTTTCTAACATGGAGTGTGCCTATTTCAGGACAGAAATGCCTGCACGACAGGATTGTCAGTGATAACACAAGACTGGAGTCAGTTCTCTTCCCATCCCTTGCTCCTGGCTTTCCTCCCCATTACCTCCTTACATTGATCCACAAGAGAGAGTCAGTGAAAATGAATCCTGATGATCACTAGCCTTGGACAGCTAATGCCCTGTAGCCATGAGGAGGCTGAGGACTACTAAGTGCCGTACTTTTTATAGCTGATATGAGAAAGGTTCAGAGTGAAATACAGACAGCTGCCTTCCCTGATGCTTTGGGCTGGGTGTTTAGTCCCAGCTTCTCTGCAGCACAGGGAATGTGTTTTCAGGGAAAAAGAAGGCTGATTTCACACCAGGCATTGTCAGGTAGCTAGTAGCCAGCTAGCAGTCTCTTGGGGAACTTTAAGAGACAAAAGGGTTTTCACTGTACCACAGATACCAAAGATGCAGCAGAGGGCACCCAATTGGTGGCACAGTTGCTTCATCAGCTGCCCCTGTTCCTTTTCCACACCCCAGAAAGGACATCTCCATAGAGCCTGGATTCATACCCTTTGTGGCTGTGGATAGCACATTTTATACCTCCGGAGTCTTCTACACTGCTGGGGCTAGGATTCAGCACTGTAAAAAAGCATTAAAGTGCTCCCCATGTCTACTGCATACAACAAAAAGTCATTTTCACAAAGATTTTCTTTTTCTGCACAATAGACTGGAATAGAATTGACATGCACAATAGGCAAGAAATATTTTTCTTCCAGGAGATTTCAATCTATGAGATAAATACAAAACACACTTCAAACATCCTTTACTTGAGGCTATGATGATTGTGTCAAATTCCTCCTGTTCCCCAGTCAAGAGAAAATCTAAAGATTTTGTTTTAGCAAGACAACAGCCTAAAGGTTCCACTGCTTACAGATTCAGAACTGAAACAGAGTGGGCATCTTTCCTTGGTTTATAGTTTAAAATGCAAAGTCAAATATATCAATCTCATATTAGGAGGAAGTATCATATTGCTTTCCTAAAATGGTAGCTTGCTATCACGTTGATTATTATTTTTTCCTTGCTTCTGGAGATGTGAAATTAAATTCTAGTAATCCAGAGCTTTCCACAAGAAGTCTGCCTTTTTAGAGTGATGAGAAAGCAAAAATTATAGCTAGGTGCAGTAATTTGGGGAGCAGCAAGTACTGTGTTTCTAGACATGATGCCCTTCACTTATTTTTTTAAAACTAATAAAACGAAGAAGAGCAAGAGTAATTTGTTATTTCTACACTGGCTTAAACATCCCTTCTAGCTGAGTGACTGAGATCTGCATTGTCTCTCATGGGAGCTGCTCATGATGTCACTGAGCCAGAAATCACTGATGGTCTAACCCAGTTACATGAAGATAATGTTTATTTGAGATGTTGATGAACTCCTTTTTTGTTTTACATTATGCTGTTTAATGAATACTACATGCATAAAAATTCTGAAAGCAGATGTAAGTCTATACATTTTAGTCCATGCACTTTACCAAAGTTTAATTTTCTCTTGAGAAAAGGAATCAATGAGACATTGACAGAAGGGGTAGAGTTCTACAAATTGATTAAAAGATTTAACAAGCTTGTATGCAGCAAATTCAACAAAAATAGCCTACTGAACTATGGGAATTCATTTTACCAGTGCTTGAAATACCTTTAAAGATTCATATATAGGATTTTCTGTTATTTTTTTTTCAGAAGTACCTAGTTTAATTCATAAAAATTTTGGTACCACAATTTTTCATTAAATACAACCAAATAATATCACATCATGCTAAATCCCATCATGAAGGCTGAAAGTCTCTAAAAGGCAGCACAAGAAAACCTGATGTCTGTCAATTTTCCAGATAATTCCTGTTAAATGGCAGGAATAATTCTGAGTAGTACACTGAAACCCCCAAATCCTCTGCAGACATCAGATTAACAGCACAAGCATTATCACATGCTAACAAAAACAGTAAATAAAAGGATATAATCTAGTGGCTAGCATATACTAAAACTGCCTTTGTCCTTATCATTACCTCTTTTATGCAGATTTAGCCTGGATACACCAGTGCACAAGTTCACTATCACTATGTTCACAGCATCATTTTGCTCTGGAGACCTATTTCCCTTCCATTCTTTAAAGAACTCAGAATCACAGCCTGTGCTTAGAGCTCAGCAACTTCTGATCTCAAAGGTGTGCTTGTAGAAGTTTGTGAAGTTCCCAAATACAGAAGATTTGCTGTCCAGCCCTTCTGAGAGGAAGGAAAATATCCAATTGGTTCATGCTCAATGGTGCATATAAACATGGAGTTCTCAAAGTTTGAAGCCCATCTCTCTTCAAAATAAAAACATAATTTTTAACACTGGCCATTCTGTAGCAGCACTATGAAGATAATAAAACATTAAAAAGTGTTTTATATTTACTAAATAAGTTTTCCATTTGCTCTTATTTTCCTTCCCTGAAATCAAAACATAAATACTGTTGTGTGAAAATTCTTCCAACTCCAACAAAGAACAACCAAGAGCACAACAAATCTTTTCCTCCTATTATGCAAATCCACTGATTTCACTGATTCCAGTCATGATGATAGGGAATATGTCAGGATTATAAATTAACAACAGCTACAAAGAAAAAATCCTTTTGATATCCATTTGCATCTCAAAACAAGTAAAGAGTCTTATTGCTACAATTTAATGAGCAAAATGCTACAAAAATCTTATTTATTCAAACATGGGTTAAATAAAATATTTTTAATATGATTGAGTTTTCCCCAGAACCTAGGGAGAAAAGTCTCTCCAGCACCACAGTAAACAAAAAGTAAAGCATTTCTAATACCATAACCAGATAACAGCACCCAAAGTAACAAGGCTGCATTTCATTTCATATTGATATAAAAGCCAATGTTTCCTACAAAAGTGTAAATTTGCATAATATTTTACTTGGATTCTTTTAGAAGCTGATGTACATCAGTAAAATTTCAGCGAGCCTGGTAAAATTCTCCTCCTGATAGCACCTAAATAAAGTAGAAAACCAAATCATCTATGCAGGACAGTTCACTATTCAACTTCCTGCGGTGGCACTTGTCCAAGTACTCCTGTATTTACTGTACAAAAACGACACTGAGAAGGAAGTACAAGAGAATTAAATGGAGAATTCAACAAAAATATCAAGTGTGAAAAATTCCTAGAATTCCTGGAATGTCCAAAAACATGACCATAATGCTAAAAAAAATAGGTAAAGACCAAGTACTTTCTATAGAAAACATCATAATGGAAACCATAAAATATATTGCATTAAGGAGTCTTTCTAAGATATCATTAATGCATTCAAGAACTTTTACATTCGAAATAGTCAAAAAAAAAAACAAAGGAATAAAATAAATTTTACTTGGTACTAATAGAGTAGGCTCCCCATGCATTTTAGACACATTTTAGAACTGTGGTAGCTCATATCACTCTTCTTCACAGTAACCTTTATTAGAAGTAACTATCTGCCAGAAACAAGACAGAAATGTCTATATTTCTCCATCTGATCAAAAAAGAGCATGCTGGAACAGGTGGACAAAATTAGGAATCCAGCCATTAGTTCAACAGCTCACACTGTAAGAGGCCAGATGGTCCAGCTCCCTCTCTGACCTCTCTCTTGGCTTTATCCAGTTACCCAGGCCAGCACTCTCCCCAGGCAAATCTCCCTAAGAAGGGGTGAGCCCTAAGCAGTGAGGACATACCTCAGACACTCTGCCTCAGGGCCAAGGATAGGTCTTTGACCCTCTTTTTTTAATACATTGAAATAACAATTGAGAATATAGAAAAGAATATAAAAAGAAGCAGCATAAATTCTATGGCCCTGTGTTGAACCTAATCTATTTTATTACGTTCTGGGACACAGCAAAAGACCTGAAAATAATCCAGACTGGAAAGATTTTTGTGCTTGTTTCAGATAAAGAATTTGCTATGAATGGTTTAAAGAATGGTTTATGACACCTGGCCAAAACAGGAAGCACATGCCTGGTGTCCTTACAGATGTGCCCATTACATTACTGCCCCTTCCATGGCCCTGTTTGTTGGTGAGGAGAAGGGCAGATCTGCCCCACCCCAGGAGGGGCTGCCCTTTGCATCCTAAGCAGACTCTCCCTGCTGCCCCACAGCACCCCTGGGAAAGGGGATGGGAGACAGTGCCAGAGGTGGAAGGAAGACTTGATGCCCTCATGTTCAGGGGTAGCAGGGATAGCTGAAAGCACAGAAAACTCAGCAAACTCAGCTCCATGCAGATGCTGAGGGCTGAAAACACTGACACAGCCACTCCACAGGGTGGAGAGGCCCATGTGGGTGGGTTGAAACAGCGTGGTTGGGATGCTCCTGTTAGCTGGTTCATGTCCTGCAGTGCCACCCAGCACCAGCCACCACAGCTTCCCCTTTGGCACCAGGCATCCAGCAAACAATAGAAGAGCCAAGTGTTGGAATCCAAAATCTGTCACTGCAGCCTGGAGATAGCAAAACATCATCAGGAGGTGGGAGGCAGCTGCAGCCTGTGCTGCACGGGAGAAGCATCCATCCCCCTCTCATGCCCCATGTCCCCTTGGGCTGTTCTTGAAGGATAAAGTGCCTCATGTGTGTCATGGCTCTACAGGGCCAAAGCAACCTCTCTGTAAAATGTCAAGTTGTCTCATATTTAACTGTTGAGAGAAGACCTGTACTGAAAAAAATGGATGGATTTTCATCTTCATTTTCACATTTTTGGATTTTTCCCACTTGTTGCCCTGTCTGCAGCCCTCCATTGCTCTGCTTTTTTCCTCACTTTGCCAGCGATAAGGAAATTCTCACCAACAACAACAAAAAAAGGAAACTGGTATTTTCAGTCTTGATCAAAAAGTCTATTCTTCATCACTGTTTTGTCCCCAAAAGATCACACTCCGGTCTGATCATCCTACTAAAAAAAATTAGATTATGTTCTGTTTATGTGGCTGTCTGGGTCAAGAGAAGGATCAACATTGCATAAGTCAACACCACTACTTAATTTTAGTAGCCAAATGACTGCAGTACATACCCTCCTCCTCAGCTCCTGTTTTGAAACAATAATCACATTTGGAGGATCCCCAACAGCAGTGGCAGCCCCCCCAATATTTGTGAAGATTACTTCTGCAATCAGGACGTGCCTAGGATCAAGATTAAGTACTTCACAGAGCCTGCAGTGTAAAAAAAAATGAAATTAACTTATTATCCTATGCGTAAATGATCTTAAATCTTAAAATGCACCAAAACTACAAAATGCAGTCATTTCACAGACAAATGGCAGGATTTAAAACGTGTCAATAAATGCTGTGTTAAAACGTTTATTGTGCTAGAGTAATTACAACAATATAAATAAAAATTTATAGATTTTCTTTTCATTTAAAATGCAATTATTAATGCCTACAGAATTGATGCATTTTTAAAAGCATTTAATTAAAAGTAGTCAACTTATTATAAGAATTGGACTACACAGAAAATAGCATTTTGAATTTTCAGTGTGAGACAGCTTCTGAAACCATGGTCCTTAAACTGCACTGACCTGTGGAAAACTATTCTGGTCAAGCACAGGCTTTGCACTCAGCAACAGTGATTAACTTTCTTATGGGAAGCAGTGGTAGAGGATTGTGCAGGCTGCCTATTAGCCATGAATCATCTATTAGAGATTCCAGCTTTCAAGCGAGGTTTATCCAGTTTATTCTGTTCCTATTTTCCTCCTTCTCTAAAGCCTGATCATGAGTATTTCTATTTGCAATGAAACAAGAGCAAAAAATACACATTCTTTATGGTTAGAAAAATCTCCAAATGTTTTTAGCAGTTCAATTTTATTTAATACTTCTTTAGTAGGATGATGATTTGAAAAAGAAAAATGAAATGCTTCTTTAAGAAGCAGCACCTTAAAGTGCTCTGACAAACACTGGGATTGACTCAGTAACCTTGTGATCCGTTTGAACTCAGAGCCCACTTACACAGAGTAATCTTCACACAGATTACTCCAGCTCACAAATCACATTTACGCACACACCCGCGCAATCCGCTCTGCTCTGAAGTACGTGTTTGACTTTAAACTTGGGCTGTGGTAGTAAAGAGTGAAAGCTGAAGCCACATCTAAGCACTTCGGAGTAAGAAACAACTGCTTTCCTCCTCACAACTTCTCAGAAGGCTGCTCCAGAATGTAAAGATGGAGGCCACCCTTCAATTATTGTCCTCATAGTAGATGGGGAGGAAAGAGTGTGCAGGAAGAATGCTTTCTCACTGGAATGATGTCGTACATTTCCCTGAAAGAAGTGTTGAACTTCATTTTTTAGCTTAAATTTGTGTTATTAAAACCTACATTTCAAAGAGAAAAGAGTGTATTGCAATAAAAAAGCTTAACTTGATTCACTTACACGATCACTAAGAGTGTCAATTTAAAACTCAGGGGAAACACTGTCAGATGGCATATTTGTCAGCATTTAAAAACTGGAAAATAATAAGTGTGCAAAAATACACTAATTCCTCAGCAGCATGAAATCATTCAGTTAAAGGCTACTTTGTAATACAACTGGTCCAATTGTGGTACAAGACTACAACTGTACTTGCAATTTTAACTCTATCGCCTCCTTGATTTCCCAGTATTTCAAATATAATCTAAACTTTTTTTTAGTGATTCTTTCTTTTTGATGGGTCTAGTGGTATCTTGAAAAGAGAACTCTAATGTAAGTAAAAAAATGCTAAGCCCAAAGCATAAAACCATCAGAACATCTTAGCTATATGGCAGGATCACAGTTTACTTATCCTGGCTATATCATCCCACATGTGTAAAAATATTAACCTTTTCCAGTTCCCAATAACAAAGTATCTTGAAAATAAGCAACAGCTAAAAGGAGGTAGTTATAATTTTTTAGCAGATTACTACAAAATGCAGAATGAAACAAGCAACATATTTTACTCCTTAGTACAGGAAATATAAACCCTTATGTTGGTAGAGTCAGTACGATTTTCTGCAAGCTTTATCTCCATGGCAATGGAGACTGCACAGTGCAACACAGTGGAGCTGTAGACAATGGCAGTAAGATAAAAAAGAAAATGACCCCCAGCATGAAGCTTTTTGAAGTAGGCAATTATTTGGTTTTAGTAGGTGAGATAAAATTTTACTTCCGTTTTGATAATGATTCAAATACAAATGTTTCCCACATACTGAGTTTCCCCTTCTTCAGTGTTACAGGCTCATTTAGTGTAAAACAAAAGGACTTAGTATATATTTAATACAAAAGTCCATTACTTAAAGGTGGCTACAAAGGCAGAGGCTCTCCCTTCACAATGATCCACATGGAGAAGACAAGAGGCAACCAGTACAAGGGAGAGATTTCACCTCAACCTAAGAAAAAAATCATGGTGAAAACAGTTAACCACTGGAACAACCTCCCCAGGGATGTGGTAGAGTCCTCATCACTGGAGGTTTTCAAGATGTGGTTGAAGAGAGTGTGCCAGGTAATCTCATCTAGGCTTCCTTTCCCATGAAATGTTGGAACAGATGGTCTTTCGAGGTCCCTTCAACCTGGGCTACTCTAGGATTCTTTGGAAACAGAATAAATGTTACCATAGTTCTGACTGTGAAAAACTTTGTATGCTACATTGACTTCTGGATTTCAGTCCAT
Organism: Rhadina sibilatrix; assembly: GCA_013400275.1. Classification (NCBI taxonomy): domain Eukaryota; kingdom Metazoa; phylum Chordata; class Aves; order Passeriformes; family Phylloscopidae; genus Rhadina; species Rhadina sibilatrix. Next base: position 59,469 of record VWYO01014102.1, on the reverse strand, counting down.
TCCCAATTTATATTTATCCAAAATGTTCTGTAGCATAGCTAAAGAAAACTTGGTGCTTAATAGTTCCAGTGCTGCTTACTGCTAGAAATGCAATTATTGATTAGGGTACAGCAAAGCCATCTCTTTAAAATACAATTGAACAGAAGACAAATGGAGCTTTCATTCACCAGCTGTTTCCAGTCTAGAATAAATGTCATTTGCAAAATTGGGCTTTACTGCTTTACACTGCATTTTAAAGAGGGAGCATATCTTAATACATTTTTGTGTACTTTAATGTGATAATGACTGCAAGCATTACATCTCTCAGGATCATTTTTAAAACACGCTAGATGTTTCCAAAACTGAACTGGATTAAACAGATTTGCCTGACCAGACACAGGTTAAATTCAGGTTAAACAGTAATTTATAATCCTACATTGATTAAATGTAGTTGCAAATCACGTGTTAATAATTTACAGAAATCTGAAGTAATTAAATTCATGGTTGTCTGCTCAAAGTTCCAAATATCTAATCTCAAATTGTGCAATTAACCAGTAGCTGCCCCAATGACATGATCACCAACAGGAATATAATTCAGATTCTCATATTCAAGAACAAAAGCTGTTACATGAAATATGGAAAAAAAAATATTTTTTGATTATTTATTTTTCACTAATATTAGAAGAGATAACAACTTCACTAACACATAAATTACTACCTAAAATTGTATAAAAATATTAGCCAGCAAAGGATAAGTCAGATTAAATTTAAAAATTATGCCTGCTTTACAGAAAAAAAATTCCATCTACTAGGGAGCATTTGGTGCAATATGCTATTGTAGTTGAGATATGAAGACAAACCAGAACAGTTAACTACCAAGGCAATGTTCACAGGTTTCAGATATGTGCTCAGTATTAATGCAAAGGCAACCCATCCCTCTGAAAATGCTAGCCTTTTATTCTACTCCAATAAGAGTATTTGAAGTTCTGATTTCCATTTAAATGTTTAAAAAGAACCTCCAAACAAGTATTTTGCACACGTCTACTTCTGATTTCTGACTCTAAAAGACCAAGTCCAATAAACATAACAATAAAATACCTTATGGTCACTGGAGTAAAGAGCAGCATAGTGGTAACATTGTCCAGAAATGCAGAAAGAATTGCAGCAATAAGGCACAGAAATGTAATCATGGCCCACACCTTGCCTCGAGAGAACCGATAAGCCTAGGAAAAACAAACAGAAGCAAAAGTAATAGACTAGATCACTCCACCTGAGATTTCAAAAAATTATAGATGAAGCAATTTGATCAAAGTCAAGGAGCAATGAGCTCAGAACATTCACTATTCCTTTACTATTACTCCAACAGTGCCCTCTCCAATACTAAATAACTTGGCAAGAAAATAATTCATGGAAGTGGGCAAACAATCCCAACAGGCAAATGAAGAAACAACTCTGAAGAAACATCACACTGTGATGCCAGCTGTAAAGGGGGTCTGTGGCAGGAGAAGGGCTGAGCTCCCATCTTCTGCCTGCATGCCCAGGGGGACTAATATGTTTTAGACCTCCCATCCTCTCCACACCTGGGACACATTCCTCATGAATGAGTCTAGAGGAGGGCTACAAACATGATCAAAAATACTGGAGCACCTCGCCTGTGAGAATAGGCTGGGAGGTATCTGGGTTATTCAGCCTGGAGAAGGCCCCTGTGTCACCTTTCAGCACCTAAAGGGGGACAATAAGACAGCTGGGGTGGGAGTCTTTGGGCAAGGGTATGCAGTGATAGGACAAGGGGGACTGGCTTTAAACTGAGACGGTAGTTTAGGTCAGATATAAGGGAGAAATTCTTTGCTGTGAAGGTGGTGAGACTGCAACAGGTTACTCAGAGAAGCTTTGGATGCACCATCCCTGGAAGTGTTCAGGGCCAGGCTGAATGGGGTTTTAAGAAACCTGCTCTGGTGGAAGGTGTCTTTGCCCATGGTAGGGGGATTGGGAGAAGATGATTAAGGTTTCTTCTAACCCAAACTGTTCTCTAATTCTATGGTTGTGATTCCATGAATTACACTTTTCATGTAATCTTTTGTTCTGCTACTGTGCAAAGGTCTGTGGCCACTTTTCATGTGTGGTCATAAAGCTAATGACAGTTCCCATATTTCTTCTGTCCCACTGCCAGGCATAAATAGAGAGTTCAGCTACAACAGAACTGCAATCTGGGGGAATTCAGTGAGATACTCAGCTTAATAGTGTCCAAATACTTGTGTACCCTACTGGGGACCTTTAACATTCTCCTGTAGATACAGAATTGCATTAAGGGCTTCCTTTCATCCACAAAGGATTTTTCCAGTATTACAATATGACCACTGTCATTTCTAATGCGATAAGTACACATTGACCTTAGAAAGATTCTTTAAAGATCATGCTTGGTGTGACAGATTTGAATAAATACTAACTTGATAAATCTAGAAATAATTACAAGTACCAAATAAACCCACCTTTACTGCACAGTAGTCAAAGAATCCAGTCTCTGAAAATATGGCCACCAAAACCATCTACCAAAAGATGAAGAAAAATATAATCACTTGGAACTGATATATAAAAGTAATTGAATTATTACTCAAAACTATTTGAGTAATGAAGATTGCAAAGTAGTTTCTGATCCTGACAAATGGACTTCTTATCTGACACAGCTTTGAGAATCTAATCACCCTTATATTAGAATATTCACTACAGCTGCAAGATATCTCTAGTTAATGCATCATATGGTGAAATATACTTCTCAACATAAGCAGTCTGTAAATGTCATATGGGTCTGGTTGGATTTTATTTGTAGTGACTAAGTGGGCATCATAGATTAAGTACTCAATGTATGTCACTTATATCATTAATCAAGAAAAACCAGTAAATGTCTTTGCTCTCTGCAGTAATGCTCTACAGAGCACAGAAGATAGTGGCTTCAAGAATTGTTTGCATCTTCCCACATCTGGGAGGTCTCCTGTCCTCCTCTCTTTGCCCCAACAGAATTTTTTTCCGTTTTTTTCCTTTTTTATTTTCTTTCTTTTTTAGTGTTGAATGCAAAGAGCAAGGACCAGTGTCAGGAAATAAGAAAAGCTCAGAATGGAAAAAGATAATTGTAATTTTTTCTCTGTGTATTATATATTTTGTGTAAGAGTCTAATAGCACTTGGACAATGCTTTTTACCACAAATAGCTCTGGGCAAAGTGATTAAAATAATGTACGATTATAATCTCATCAGATATTACTTTTCTATTTCTGGCTCACTTTTTTGTAGCTTCAGACACAACAGTAAGACAGAAAACCACTTTTCCAGCAGAGTGTGTTTGAGGAAGGTTTTGAATAAACAAAATTAAAAAGATAAAGGGGTGTGATAATACTTGGCCCTTAAATAGGTTTTTCTGTTTATAAATCCCAAGGATGTTTTTAGCATGTTATCAATACAATTCCACAGATTAAAAAAAAAAAAATTGAAAAGGATCAACATTTCAAAAGACTCCTTCAGAGGTCTGATCATCATCCTTTTTAGTAAATTCCTTAAGGCACAAATGTTCGTCATAAGTTGTCTGAGTAAAATACAATTAAAAACTGTTCTAAAAGGAAACATCTCTATATTGAAAGTGATTATTTTAGCACATTTAGAGCAAAAGATATGTCGTAGTTACCATTCCAAACAATAATGCCAATGTCTCATAGTCAATCCACTCCACCACTTTGACCATACTTGGCCTCTGCAATCAAAAAATACAATTACAAGTGAATGCCATCTAACTTGTGATTAGCTATGACTTATAAACTGCACTTAATTGATGAACCATTTAAATAAATATGATGGAAATTAATAAGTGTTCCTACAAGCTATATAAAAAGGAATCTTTATTATTGCCATTACTACTATTATTATTATTACTAATTCAAAGTACTGCTGGCATCTTAAGTGAGTCATTATCAGGCTATTGGTTGGTGTAGTTGTTCCTTACATAATATTACAGAAATAAAAGATAACCAAATTACATGGTACACTGCAGTTTCCTTTTTAGTAAGAGAACAAAAGCATACCACTTCACCTGTGAACAAACTGGAAGGAATTAAAGGGAACATAGTAATAGTGTAGTTAAGAGAACGACTGAGAAAATCAATCTGAGGTTTCATATCAACTAAGAGTAAGCAGCAGGTGAAACAAAAGGGTTGGAACATGCAAGCATGAGATGTAATTATTTAGGGTAGCAAAAAGCAATGTATTTCCATTTAGGTTTGCTTGGTAACTGAACATTACTGAAAATAACAGTGTTAAACTAATGCTAGATTAAGCTGAAAACGGTTGTAGTCAGCTTCCTGCAAATCAGAACAAAAAAGCGTCAACTGACTTCTTTGTACCCTCCTTGTCTCTAGGTTAGTCTGACCCTTTTTATCACCCTAGTTTCTGTCCTACCATTTCTCTTTCTTAAAAACCACTGCTTTGCCGTGTGCTCTGTCAGAACTGGGCAAACATGGAAATTAATGATACCTGACACCACAGCCAGAAACAAAGGGAGCACTTACAGTTTGATAACTTACCTCCCCGACAATAGCCAAGGCGGCTAAAGCGGCCAAAGAGCCCAGCATGGCTGCGAGGGTCCTGTGAACAATCTGCAACAAAGGGTAAGAATTGACCACAGACTCCTCTGAGCATCTCCTTACTATTAAAAAGGAGGGGGGAAAGAATAAAAACTCAGGTAGGCAATTTTTTTCTTGGCTTGCTTGAGGGTTTTTTTCCTGACCAGAATGTGGTTAATTACTTTGCTATTAAAAGGAAAAAACAAACAAACAAACAAAAACCCAACCCCACCCACAAACAAACAAAACCAAAATCCAAATAAAACAAAATTTAAAAATCAACCAACTAAAGCCTTGCCTGTGCAATTCCTGCTAGACAGTCTCATCTCTAACATCCAGGTAGATAAGGGACTTCAGCAGCAGTTTCTTATATTTGCCAGTAGGTGACTCAAGAAGGAAAGCAATTCATCTTCCCTAATTTAAGGATCAAAAAGCCTGGTCCTTTTGGCTTCCCCTCACATCCCATGGAAAGAAGGTGCATGCCCAGAAGGTGATCCATCTCATTCTTAATAGAGTGTAGTGTGCCCTGAAAATGTGCTTTATTTCTCCAGGAACTCATCTGTAGTTATTTCATCCTCTATGTCTAGAAGATCACAGATTGTGTAAAATAACTCAGCTAAAGTAAGCATGTAATTAATGAAAATCACACTACAAAAGACTGGATCTAATTACCAGCTTTCACTATTAATGTGTTTAAATATTATTCCAACACAAGTTAAAATTATTGTTGAGAAGGAAATAAAACAGTCTAGAAATATTTCATTTGCCACTAATTTCATAAGAAATATTTTGCTGATAATAAACAATAGGATGAGAGCATCTCAAGGCCCTCCTCCCAGATCGTAAAGGAAAAGCAAAAAAAAAGGAAGGATTTGGCTTTGTTTTTTCTCCTTGATTATAAAGTTTTAATGAAAATGGTAAAGAACTAGACAATTTACCAAATTACTAGAAAAATGAACATTCAAATTACTCACTCAAGAGTCAAAAAAACTGTGTCTCATTCTCCTGTTTTCTTTTTAAATGCACTGAAGAATAACCTATTCATGGTCACAAAGCAGATCAGACCAAGATCTTTATGCCCTAATGACCAACTTCTTCAGAGCTCAAATGACAGCTCCCACCAGCTCCTACCGAAATGTGGGTGATAAACCATGGTTCATTTTTGATTTCCTGTTTCAGTGCACTGACATGTAAGCACACATATGGCCCTTCTGAGTCTGCAAAGGTGGGGAGCCTTTGATAACGTTTCATTGTTCTTCTGGCTGGCAATCAGGTGCAGCAATTAGACCTTTCAGCTCTCTCCAATAATAGATGCCAAGCAGGGCTGTCCATTAGGGAAGGGGATCAGCTTCTTACAGAGCAAAGCTCGAGTGTAGGGTTCAGAGAAATCCTCAGCTCTCTTCATGCTGAAGATTTTCTCCTCATGCAATCCCCAACCACATTAGATAGCTCTTTTGCAGTTCTCGGAAAGATATCATAGGTTTTCTGAGATTTATCTAGCTACAGATTTTTTCATATTTCCACATAAGCACTTTTGCTGTCACTGTTGTATACTTAATTGCTTGCATTGGGCTGATGGCATTTTCAGTTTCCAAGAGTTTGCTGTCACCTATGGGTGAAGTTGGCTTTAATTTATGCAGAAAGAAACTGAACAAATGAAACCATCTGTCAGTTCCTTCATTCCAGTGGTTTTTCAAGAGGGATATACAAAAGCATATCCTGAAGAATGAACAAGGTGCAAAGCTTTATTACAAAAAACTTAGTACATGTACAACTCTACATTTCAGCAAACTATCAAATGAAAGCCATGAAATAATGTAAAGCCTAGAAAGAACAATTATGTAAACTCTGAAACATGTAAATATTCAAAAATTGATATTTAGGAAGCTTTAGGAAAGAATAGATTACTCTAATTTTTCTTTTCACAGAAAATAAAACCCAAACAAATAACATATTTGCAAAGGTATTTTTTAAAACTTACAAATGTAGAAATTAGGAAATGCAGGTTACGAGTTCTGACATTCTTTGTATCCCAATTCTATCTAATACACTTTTGAAGAGCATTATATCAAGCAAAATTTCATTATTATTCTTTTGAAAAATAGTACAGATGACCAAACCCTTTTGAAGATTGTCAGGAGGATGCGTGTCTTTTCAGGATGAATCTTAGAGTGCATCCATAAACAACAGCTCAGGTAGAGAACTGAAAGGGCTCAGAAATAAATTAAGAGACTTAACCTCAGGAAGGCTGAGAGATTTAGTAGACTTCTGAATCTAAAGACATTTTTAAAGGTTAAGTGAGAAATAATCTCTATTCATCTGATCCTTTTCTCACTTGAGAAAGTGCATACCCTTGTGCAATGACCTCGGAGATGAGAAAGACAGAACTAATGAGGAGGAAGATACAAAGCTTTTAGTATATCAGTTTGCATGCTAGAGCTCCCCACCTCCCATTCCAGCTGCAAACCTTATAAACTCCTTGCAAAAAGGGCATCTTCATCATCACCATCACTTTTACTTTTGTCTGAAGAATACCTAGCAGTGCTGACTTCCTGCAACAGCAAAGGATAAGGCTCTTGTCTTTTTCAAAGGGATGGTGAAACCAGTACAGAGCACTACTGAAAACAATGCAGTCCAGATTTCACTCTTTGCAAAGCAGGATTCAGTTTAGAGCTCATGGATACAGGATGCTACAAGCTTAAGAGATGAAGAAATTGGAAAAAAGGGGTATGGATATTTACAGTATTTTATATAGAAAATGAAAACACCCAAAGCTGCAACAGTGAAACAACAGTGACAATAACATAGGTGTGTTGATAACAACCTCATAGAGTCAATTCAGAATAAGCAAAGACTAGGGAAGTCTCCTGTAGCAACTTTGTTTCATAATTCTCTGTAGAAAGTTTGTCTCATGATTGCCTGCTGTGTGATAAACACAATGTGCTGAATGCTGATTCTAATAGTTTTCATATTCTTAATTCAGGAGTTCATTTTAAAGTAAGAGATTAAAGCTACCCAAATAATTTAGGCCACAAGTCTTTTTGCTTGATATTAATTAACAATATACAGTTCCAAAACTATAATGCAAATTGGATTTAGAAAGCCTAGACTTTTCCCAGATTTAAATTGCTTTATCTATTTGAAAGTGCATTGGAATTTTTGCACTGACTTCATTAAACCATTTGGTAGACTGCAACAGCATCATTATAAAAATTATTCTGAATTCCAAACTCTAAATCTTGTATGGTGTTCCAGGAGGCAAAAGGAAAGTATTTAGAAGCCAATTGTATTATGATCTGGGTGCTATTTCAGCATACCTTTCCCAGCTGAAATCCAAGACATGTGTATTCTTAAATTATGTTTCTGAAGATATTTGGTAAATGATATATCATACCAAACATTTTATTTGTTATAAGTGATAAAGAGCAGTTGAAAGATGAGTGTCCATGATTTTAATGTAAAGATTCAAATGCAGTCCCTATTCATTTCTTTACCCATTTTGTCTCCAATGAAGCCTGTTGTATTAAATTTCTTATTTTACTGATAAATTAATTTACATTTTATAGAGTGGCAACATTGCTGCATTTCAACAAGGATGCAGTTATTACCAAGCCTATATTCACATGTGAGTTTTATGTATTTTTCACCTACCTCCAGAACAGGTGAGACCTTCCTTATATAATAAACAGCCAAATCTCTCTTAGACTTTATAAAGACTCTAGTTTATTTCTTTATTCTCAGGGGTCAAGGAGGGAGAGAAGTAAAATTATACCCCAGGATAGCTTTATTCTGACTTTATGTTTTGTATCTATTCCTTGTTATGTTTTAATAAGGATTTATTGGGTTAAAAGATAACGTCCTCAGCAGTGGAAGAGGTTTTTTCCACAGTACTTCCTAAAGATAATCAAGATAGTATTAGCCTGAAGGCCTCTGAAGATGTGCTCCTCAGTCACATCCCTTGATGGAGTTATCTTAGCATTTGCTGTCATATATTTTACAAATTTTGGTGGTCTGCTTTGCCTTGGACTATTCCAGTTGTTTTAGCAGGATACAGATGAAACTTCAGTCTTTCATGTGTACACGTATTTGATTCACTCTTAAGCAGATCAAAGTAAGTGGATCAAAACCCCTGCATTTTGGAAAATTAATGCAGAAGTCTAACACTAGCATCAGAAAAACAATGGTAATTTAGCTTTAAAATTTAGGTAATTTTTCCTAACTGTCAAGCAACATGGCTGAAAATTTGGGCTTATGATAGAAAACAAGGGTTAAAAAAAGCCTTGAAATACTTTGAACTCTGCCTTGCTGTAGATCCACTTGAAAGCTGAATGGCACCGAATTCTTACTTCATGCTTTATTTCTGGCAATCATATGATTTGGACATAATAAAGCAACAGACTAGAAATACAGGATATAGTCAGATACAAAGGAGTTCAGAGCAAAAGAAAAAGAAAGTCTGTGATGCCAGACATATTTGTTTGATTTTCCACATGCTCATCTCTAGTAAAGAGAGTGACCAGTACCAGTAAGTGAAAGCATAGCAACATACCTCCTCTTCAGCTGGTCATGGTACCTAATGTTTTAGCTCCTCACCCTCCTCCCCCCAGCTTGCTCCCTACACAAGCTCTGCAGAAGCAGTTCTGCAGCTCCTTCAACCATGGGGCATCCAGCACATGGGAACACCTCAGAGGGGATGTGCCTCAAAAGCTTGTGCAAAATGAATGTTAACAGAAAGTTAATTGCCTTAGACTTACCTAGTTAAACAGTAGTAAGTAAACGCTGTAGGGATTTTAATGAGGCAAAAGGGAGTTGCTTCACATAGCTTAGAAAGTGTGACATGCTGGTGCAGTGTGCAGGGATGAACTAGAGCAGCTCTTGAGGCAAGCATGGTGCACTGATGAAAGATCATGTGCATCAAGAATCCCAAAGTGACTCCAAGCATCACAAAAATCACAGCAAGAACAGCTATTTATATCTTCATCTGAAGATTAGGACACTATCTATATGCATTCTATATATGCAGGCATGAATCACAAAATAAGACTTCACACTAGGTTAAATATTTAGAAAATCTAATCATGAATCTCATTTTTATAAGTCAAAACATGTCAAAACTTCATCACTGTACATAAGTATGTCTTGCTTGGGGAAAAAAAAAATCTTGGACCAAAGTTTATTAATTTTTACAAGAAATGAATGGTGAATCAATATTATAGTACTGCCATTTGCATGAAATATGTGACTAAAACCAGTTAAGAGAACTGACTGGAGAAATATGTGGATTTAAAGACATTAGCATGTCTTAGTATTAACATGAGTTCTTACACATTCTTTGCACAATAAATATTTATGCCTGTAACTGTGAAAATAATATACCCTATATATTGATTTATATTCAATAAGCTCTTTTTAAAGACAAATACCCAACCTTAAATGACTTTTTAAATGGAAACACTAGATTCTGAAGCAAATTTTGTCATTTCTGAACATCTATACAACCCCAAGGAAAGAAAGCACCCATCTATGACATTCTGTTATAATACCTATTTCCACTCAGATAGTGTGCCAAATTACTTGCTCTGATTTAATGTCAGTGGAAGAAGTCCTGAAATAAACAACCCTGTCTTAGGGGAAGTCATAGAAGGCAACAGTTTGCCACTTTCTAATACAATGCTACACAACGTAAAAACTATACAAGATGATTATCTTAAAAATAAAGTGATTAAAAGTAATACTATATGGTGTCCAAGAAAATGCCTGTATTGGTTCACTTTTATTCCTGTGATATATGTGCTGGTTTTTGCTGGGACAGATCTCATTTTCTTCACAGGGGCTGGTAGGGGGCTTGCTTTGGATTTGTGTTGAACATAGGGTTGATAATGGAGAGATGTTTTTGGTTTTGCTGAGCAGGGCTTACACAGAGCCAAAGCCTTTTCTGCTTATCCTACTGCCATGCTGATGAACAGACTATGGATGCATGGGAGATTGTGAGCCAGGACAGCTGGCCCCAGCAGACCAAAGGGATATTCCAGACCATATGACATCATGACCAGTATATAAAGTGGGGGGAAGAAGGAGGAAGGAGGGACACTTAGAGTGGTGGTGTTTGTCTTCCCAAGTCACCATTCTGTATGATGGGGCCCTGCTCTCCAGGAAATGGCTGAATACTTGCCTGCCCATGGGGAGAAGTTAAGTAATTCCTTGTTTTTCTTTGCTTGCCTGTGCAGCTTTCCCTTTCCTTATTAAACTGTCTTTATCTCAATCCATGAGTTTTCTAGCCTTTATCCTTTCAATTTTTTTCTCTGATCCCTCTGGAGGAGGAGAGAACAAGTGGTTTCCTAGGGCTTGGCTGTTGGCTGGGGTTAAACCACAACAGCACATTAACTAGAACAAGCTAAGAAATACAAGGTAGCTTATGACTCTTGTCTAGGATAGGCAGCCCTGAAATCCTGTGATTAAGTAACTGCATTAAGCTGACATCAATTCTTTCTATACATAAAACAATACAGAGAGAGAATCAGGGGGAGAGATAGAGAAAGAGACTTAAGTAATCAAATTATTTTCTGTGAATAAATTACCAGAATAATTCATTCCCCTCTTTTATAGCAAAATTCTATAGGTTAATTCTAAATTCTGCAGAGATATTTGTTACTCCATATCTCTGTCAAAGGCTTTGAATGAACAATGTGCACAATTTACAATCTTTTCAGAGTCTATGACTTTTCCTCCTCAGCTATATCACTGTTTGTTGTTTGTAGAGAAAACTGAATGACTAAAGCTTCACGCTGACATGGAACATTGGATTTACTGGTTCAAAGTGGCCCTTGAATGATGCAAAGAAAAACATATCCTTGATATATGAGATGAAACAAACTATTGAATTTCCATGCTTTGGAAACTTGAGGAAAAAGCAAAGTTGGAGAAAAGAACATAGAACAGGGAAGGAAGGAAGGAAGTATCTTTTGTACAGAGGATCCAAAGAGGTTTTAATCCTATATTATGAGGGTTGAAATGACTGCTAAGTTAAGTCTTGTTTTAAAATAACCTCTCACCTCAGACTATTAAGGCAAAGAGGGATAAAAAGGTATATCATGCCTAGCCAATATTTCTATCAGAACCGTACAAAAGAGAGAAGTCTGCCATACATATATCACTACAGTAATAAGCGGATGTTTTCCAGACTCTACACGTTGGAATGGTTCTGATGTTAAGAAAATCAGTTTTATATATCTCCAAAAAACTCCAGAAGGTAGTATCCAGTAACATCTGATAGTTTGATATCCCCTCAGAGTCAAATTTTAAAAGTAAATCTGTACTTGGTACGAATTTTGGGATTTTGTCTTGTTATAGAAGTGGACAGACAGATAGAGAAATGAACACACTCATGTTCTGTAAATCAGGGCCTTGACTCTGGTCACATTAATAGAAAGGTGAGCCTTGCAGAAAGAGAGGATAGTAATCATTTTTATGTGCCAAGGCGCTTATTCTTGTAATATTTTAGCTACATAAAACAAGTTCTATAAGACTTAAGTAAAGAGATCTGGTCATGAGCCAGTAAAGAACCTAGAAGAAAATAAACCAAACTGCTTCTGTGGGCAGACATGATCAAAGCCATTGTTTACCAACAGGCTGGCCTAGGAACAAGCTTTCAGTCTTGCAAGGGTCAATCCAGTTCTCCAGCACCTACCTCAACAGGCTTTGCTGACTCCATCCTCTTCAGGTACTTTGATATGATTTCCAATGCACACCCTCATGCTTTGTGTCCTAAAGTCATTTCTGAGGGCTGAGACACCCTCAATTACATTTGCAGTCTAAGAACAATTTGTATTTTCCCAGTTATCTCAGCATTCTTGAGACTAATAAGACTGGGAAATTTTAGTAAACAAATAACATAGACTAAATAACAAAATTTTACTTTCCCTGTCTGAATCTGTGTCAGCTTTCTTGAAATAGTAGGTTAATACAACCATACAGAGATACAGCCATGCACTATGAATAACAGTAGAGCAAGCTGCAGTACTTGCATTACCTTTACAGGGAACTTTCTGCTCTAGCTAGCAGTTCCTCTGGAGAGTCTTTCATCTCCGACATCTCCTGTCCTTTTTCACTCCACTTTGCTTCTCTGAATACTTTTTAAATCATGTCATCACATCTCCCTTCAAGCCTGCCCCCTACACTTTCAGTTTTTTCTTTCACTTTTGCCCTTGCCAAAGAAAGACACCATCTGAGGCCCCAGAAAGAACTGAGTGGTTCTCATCCCTGTTTGTGTGCATTAGAGGTGTACCTGTGTTCTAACAACTTGTTAAAATTTTAAGACTTCATGGCTCTCTACCCCTCTGGTTGCCATAGGCAGGGTAGAAGCTGAACAGCAGCATTCAATTAAGCTAATTTAATGTTCTATTCCCTCTCTCAAACCGAAAGGAAACACACCAACCCACAAAATACATAGTATGCAAGGCAGGGCAAAACATTTGTATTGCCAGTCTTTCACAAGAGACAGTTCAAAATTAGGTTTAAAAGGCACAGAAAATGGCAAACAACCATTTGGAAATTATTTTTTGCACTTAATGTTGAAAATATGACTTGTATTATTTCAAAAAAAAATAGCATTCTGTGAAAAGAGGAGCCTGACAACACCTTTTAAAGCAGACAATCCTTTCTACTCTTTAGAGTAGTGAGCAGCACCATCCAGTGGCAATTTTTTTCCTATTTTATTCTTAATTAAAGACAGTTTACATGCTGCTGAAGTACCACAGCACCCAAAAGAAGGCATTTTTCTTTAAAACACACGTATTCAGAGCACAGCCAGACTTCCACCAAGACAGATCTAACAATTAGGCAGGCAATAGTCAGTGTAAAATCAATATTCATATTGGATTAATAATACAAAATTGTTATTATAACATATCAAGCTGTGATCCAGCTGAGGATTTTGTTTGCTATTATATTGCATTTTTGTTTTAATTGAAGCTCATGCCTTCCTCATCTTACAGAATTTTGCTTCCCTTAAGCTTCCTTTTCTTTGCTGTAGTTAGGGCAGGTAAAAATGACTACTTTATCTTACTGCTGCTGACTCTGTCCTTTTAGAGCCTCCTCATTGCTGGCAGTGGCACTACTCTATACAAGCAGCAGAAATCCTGGAACCACGGGGTATTGATAAAATCCTCCTCATAAGGAAAAACTCGCAATGCTCCTGCACAGCAGACTGAAAGTCATTTTGAGCCTCTCAAAATGCACTGAGATCAACATACACAGAGGTCACAGCCTCCTCCTAAACTAGGGAAAGGCATTATGGAATGGCACTATAGGTTGATTATCTGGACTGCTTAATTGGTAGCTCAGTAACAGACTATTCTTTCTGGAGGAAGATCTAGGGTACCACTTGTTGAATATTTCTGTCTGGGAGACAGGACAGACTGATCTGTCCTGTGTCTGTATCTCCTTGTTCAACCCAGTTATCCAGCACCTACCTCAGCAAGCTTTACTGCACACCCTCAGTTTATGTCCTAAAACCAGTACTTGTGGGGATGGCAAGCATGCCCTCATTATAGTGCCCATTTTCATCTGGGGAGGTATGGGGAAAAGCAGATTTTTGAATGGTAAAGGTGCTTTAGAGTTATGGGGACTCCAAACAAGATCTGAAACAACCTAATGTTGAAAGTTAACGTTGAAACAGCTTCATGTTGCCCTGCTCCCCAGGGCAGATGAGGTTAGACTGCTCCAGAGGAAGCTGGATTTTTATTTAAGGTAAGTTTTACTACTGGATTTTATATTTAGGTTTCTCTACCCTGATTTAGGCTCTGTACAATCCTCAGAGTCCCAGTATTTAAAACTTCTGGGTTCTTTTATTCCCTACCTCCCACAGACAGTGGGGCAGATAAGGGGAAACTTTTATTCTTGCCTAGGGAGTTATGGCTTGGACTCTTATTAAGGAGGGTAGAAGGTTTGTTCTGATAACCTGTCCCTAATTTTCTGGCGAATCCTACAGCATTGTTTTAATGCCTCTTCACAATTTTTTTCATCCTAAAACAAATTAAATCCATAGCAGAAGGAATATATTCGCTCCAACAAAGGCCAGGGAGTGTAACAGCTACTATTTCCTTTTTCACACGGTCTTTTCCAATAATTGCTATGGATTTTCTTCTGTTCCTTTGCTACCAGTCTTTTGGGGGGACATATGTGGAGGTGGGAACATTCTAATCCACACTCTTCTTTGTATGCAAAGACAGATCAATACAAGAATGGATGGGAAGTGAGAAGCCATGCTAAGCTGATCACTTCTGTGATCAGTCACATTTTCTGTTACTTTCCTTATCAGAAAAGAAAAATCTCCCTTAAGATTAGCTTATTTCTATCACTTAAAGTAATACTTCATAGAAGCCAATTACTATTTCCTTTCTTTTCCTAGTCTCTCTCTAAAGCATAATTTTTGGTACAAAATCTGGACTGTGTGAGTGTAGACTGCAGTAATAACAACTTATTCCAGTTGTAAAATTTTTTCCTGCCAGGAAACACTGGTTCAACCAGCCTAAAATGACAGAAAAATGGTCAGACTAAAATGCTGTAAAATCTTTGTTCTCTGGAGCTAATTTCTGCTGGTTAGATGGTATTAAAAATCACTCTGAGTTAAAGAAATTAAGTTTAGGGGATGTTTATTCATAATTTAAGTTATTTAATAATAGAAAAGTAATATGGAGAGAAACTGAAACAATCCATTTCCATTAAAGTAATGAAAATTGTGATCATAAGCTCATACTTCATGTTAGTAAGAGACTCGAGCTTTTAAAACCAGATCATGCACTTTCACATATTTGTGTTTTAAGAAGAAATACAGGCATGTAAATGTCATTCAAGATGTCAGATCATTAAAATGTCATTTAGAAGATTCTGGCAAGGTCTTTCTTAGTGCTAATTACAAGACAGGATATGAAGTTAAATAATATCACTTGTGCTAAGTCCTATGGAGGATCTCACAGTATTTCTGATACTTGCTTGTATCACTTTCCTGCTATTTGGTGTGCTTTTGGTATCTCTTATTTTTTCTTCCATTTTTGAAATTAATTTAGTGTAATAAATGTTACTTTTCCTTTTCTTCTGATTAAACATGATGTTTTACAAAATAGCTTTTAAAAGGCAATTACTTTCACATTTGCTTCTGCTCATTCAAGTGTCATAAACAGCTAACACTGCATTTTAACACACAACACAAAACAAATATATTATTAAGGGAAAGTGTTGGACAAAGGCACACACTAATTCATTTCAATTAATGAGCTCTATCCTTTAATAATGGATGTCTAGCATTCGTCCTTACATATTTCTAATTAATGCAGCTTCAACAAAGCTGCAAATATGCAGTTAATAATTACAAATAAGAGTTTTATCAATCAAAATACTTTTTTGAATACCAGCAAAACTCTAATATTTTAACAGATATTTTAAGATATAGATGAGCAGATAGATTTCTCCTTACATAACCAGTGTATTATTTCATTTTGTGTAGGTAAAAGCAGGGACAAGGTGAGAAAGCAAAGTTATCTAACTGTATTTATCTGAAAGCTAACTAATCTGTCTGATAGCTAACAATGAGATTTTATCTGCACTACTTTTCCTTGACTGTGCCTGATGACCAGAAATTATACATCATTCAGTTAATGGGCTACAAATAATCACTTTAGTTACATTGTGGTTTTCAACAAGTCTATAAAATAGTATAGATTAGATCAAAGCTAAAGCATCACAAGAAGATGAATGTTCTTCTCCCTTGGGACAAGGGGAGAGAATAGGAGACTGAAATGCCAAGAGGGAACAGATTGATATTTGAAAAAAATAATTTTCAAAAGAATTGATATCTAATGAAAGAACAGATGATTGCAAAAAGGGGCAAAAAAAGAGAAAATAGCCCACAAAGTTCTAAGAAAAAACTAAGGTATGACCAAGTAAAGAGAGTTAAAAGCAATATACAAAAATTTCAAGAGGTAGAATAGTAGAATTGTGAAGTAAGAAAATATTCATATTTGTTGTAAGCCTGAAACTAGAAATCATTGGAAATTAAAGAGGAAAGGGGGCATCTTCTTTTATCAGAAACATATTTGTATTTTTTAAATATGTAACATGGAATCAGTTTCAAAAGAAGCAACACTGCAAATAAATGCCTGAAGAAATGAAGTTCAACAGCTTGTTTTCTGAAGAAACACATCCTGAGACCTCCACTGACAAGGAGGGATGCTTAATTTAGACATTTGATGTTGACACGGAGGCAAACAGCTGCCTCAAAGTAGATTTTTACACTGTGTGTTTACCATGGTAGATGTTTGGAGAAGACAATTGTTTACAGTAAATGCACTTCAGTTTCCAACTGGAACCTCTTATATGGCAATCTTCTCCCATCATCCTGTATCTGCAGGAAGCAGAAGCTCTTGCAGCCTGTTTTGCACAGCCCCTGGTGACTAAGGTAGCAAAGAACAAGAGGACAAGGGCAAGAAAGGATTACAAGATGAGGACAGTGGGGATGAAGAGGCTGTGGGCAAGATCTACAATTCATGCTGGGGAAAAAAGGGCTGTGCAGGAGGAAAAAGAGGCTCTTGTGATTTGTAAGAGATAAAATGCTTCC
Source organism: Rhadina sibilatrix (assembly GCA_013400275.1). Classification (NCBI taxonomy): domain Eukaryota; kingdom Metazoa; phylum Chordata; class Aves; order Passeriformes; family Phylloscopidae; genus Rhadina; species Rhadina sibilatrix. The sequence goes on along the minus strand of VWYO01014102.1, from coordinate 42,272 downwards.
TTTTTCTTCATTTTTCAAGAAAATATGTAAAAATAAAGTTTGAAAACTGGTTTGGGTGTACACAGTGTTTGAATTTGAAGCTGTATTACAAGTAGTAGTTAATAAAATACAGGAAACTAATAAAGACTGATAAAAGATGGGGAGCAGCAACACCAAAAATGAATATCTACAAGAGTAGATATCCTGCAGTAACATTGATTTCTCCAAGAGTGATAACAGCTAAAGGGATAGAGAGTGGAATATGTTGAGAGAGTAGGACTTCAGGCACTGAAGTTATAAATACTGAATATGATGAAAGCTGCTAGCACTATTAACATCCATTGCCTGCAAGAAACCCATGAGGGAACCACATGGATACCACAGGGAACCACAGAACATAGAAACTGAGTTTAGAATTTAATCTTGTTGAAACACTTGTCGTTCCTATAGATGTTATGGAAAAAATGGCTAATGCAACATGTGGCTTTCTATACTCTAAATTTCAAAAAAATTTATTTATAAGTATTTTTTTCTACCTTTGAATTTGCAAAAATACTTTTTCTGCCGACAATGGACATCTTTCCTTGATATTTTCACAGAAACAATAATTAATGAGTTGTTTTAAGGCTTTTATTAAAAATAATGGGAAAAATTAATGTTTTCCCTGGCTCTGCTTCTCAGTTTCAAGCCTGTATTTCCTTTTCCACACTGATTTTTTCCAAAGCAGATTTTCAGGATGCAAACACACCCCTCCTCCCCTCCCCCTTTACATACATTTAAAACCTGATGTTTTTGTAACTGCTAAAATGTTGCATAGTTGGGGTTGGGGGTTTAGGGGTGGGGATTTTTGTTCGGCTCAGTTGTTTGGGTTTTTTTTTGAAGAAGTTGCATTTAAAAGTATTAAGACCATTTTGGTGCTGTACTGCATGCCTACACATATTTATAGAAAAATCTAGTCCAATCCCTCCCTGCATTTAATGTAATATCTCTTTGTTCATTTATAATGTACACAAAGGCATTTTTAGGTTTAGAAAGAAATAATCATTGCTGAACAACACAATCTAAATGTCTAAAGCATCTGCTGTATTGTGTGTGCCCATTATTGGTATTTGATTAGGTGAAGTTCTACAGCCTTATCATTTAATTGGGGATGGGGTGAAAAGCTCAAAGTATGCAATGGATGTGGAAGAAAAACGAGCATGGTGGACATATGTGGAGCACCTTGTAGACTTAATTTCATTCATTTCTTTGTTTCATACTAATGTAAATTAGGCATGATTAAACTCGGAGAATTGACAGTGCGGATGCTCATATGAATTAAAAATAAATTTTAAAATAAGTGTTCCTCCCCACCTGCAGTTCATTTTAAGATAACAGTGAGTCTTTTCAGTTCAAAGAATTCCGTTGGAGTTCTGTGCTATTTATATTTTCCATTCTTAGTGTGATGCAATGCATTTTTATTGGGTTTCATACCTCAAGGTCTTGTAATGTTGTTGCAATATACGTTAAAAGTTCCCTGTCCCTTGACTTAATATTAATTCAAGCTCCATTTCCTCTTCAAATAATACAGTTAAAGAATGTCTAAAAGTCAGTTATTAAAATACATATTCATTTTAACCTGATAAAAGTACATTAAGTTCATAGTTCAGGGTACCTTAGGGAAAGCAAATAACCAGATGGGGTTTTTTTCTTTTAACTTATCTTAAAAAATAATTAACTTAAAAGCAAATTTTCCACACTTTTCACAATTCTGACCTATTTTTACTTTCACAACAAAACTATAATTCTGTTGAAATATTAAAAAACTTAGAGAGCCTAATAGAAAAATATACAAGATCACTATAACATTGAAAGAACTTGGCAAAACCACTTCCAATGCAGAACAATTTCCCTGCATGTATCATGTCCTTAGCAACACTAATGGTGCATGAAGAAGTTATATACATGTTTTAAAATGATAACAAAGCCCAAGACTGAAAACCTTTCTTCTGCTCCACTTACAACTTGGTGAAAAAATAAAATCAAAGTACAAAACTGGCTTACTTCCAGTATGATCAGCACGTAGACACCTACTAAGATGATGGATGCAACTGTTACTTGTGCCTCTATACTTGCATGAAGGTACTGGTGCTTCATGGAGAGAGGAACACTCCCAGACTCCTGCAGGAAAGCTTGAATGTTTATGAAGATGGTGCCTCTGATGAAAGAAAAAGAACTTTGTTTATTCCTGGAATGAAATACCTTTTGTTTGTTCATTAATTTTATATAGAGTATTTATCAATATACTTGTGATATCTTCACAAAAGCAACTCCTCAAACATTTTCTAACAAACTCCTTTCCTCTAAAAAGTAGTGTTCAGAAATTAACTCAAGTGCAAACCAGTCTTATAAATACTTCTAAAGAGCAACAAAAAGTCATCCTTTCCTTCCCTTCTGAAACATGCAGTGATAATTATTTTTAAAATGTTATTTTAGTCAAGTCTGTGGAAACTACTCCTTTAATGCAGCATTTTTCAGTCTCTTAGCCAACCTGTTTGGTATCTGAAAGGTTCTAGTTGTGATGATCTGCTGATTTCTTCTTGAACTTAAGGGGAGAGACCAGTTGTATACCACCTGCAAGAGAGTCATATTTAGCAATATTAGCAGAAACTAGTGATAGTGATACGCCTCTGATAGAGGGCTTTTTTGCTCTTTTTCTCTCTTCTGTCCACTTTTGAGGGGTTTCGTGGATCAGGCATAAAATCAGCCTAAATTAATTCCTCCTGATTAGGTTTATTACAGGTGCTCAGGTTTAATCATACTATGTCATCCTCATACCTTCACTCAGTCAATGAAGTGAGAGAGACCTCCAGGATGTCCTCCAGAGGAAGGATGCCAAAACACAATTTGCATTGAATATAGAGAACAAAATTTTAATGCAGGAAGCCCAGAGAAGCCTTATAAAGGCAAAAGAAAATGCAACTTTAATTACAGTTTTTTAATGCTGAAATTGGAACATTTTGCAGCAAGAAAAAGCATGACCACTTAATCCATATAGTGGCGATGGAAATGAGTAGTAAAACACATCCCAGAAAAAATGAAAGACAATATAAACAGCATCACCTGCTGCTGGCGCCTCCTCCTTGATCCTGTGTCTTCATTCTGGCTGATTTGTACTACGATGTATTCCTCTGTTTGCTCATTAACTACTTGTGCCCCAAATGGGCCTCCCATGTCTAACTTCAACAGAGCAGAATCACGAAAGTCAGTCAGATTCATAGCTGTTAATAAAGTTGTTAAGGTGTAAATTTCCAGTAAAAATAGGCTGTACAAATTCCAGAAAAAAAATAGTCAATTATGTTGAAAAAATACATTATTCAGTTAAATGCCTCAGGAATTTTGAAAAGAACAAAACAGATGTCTATTTCCTCACCAAGTAGTACTGTTTTGACCAAGTTCCCTAATAAAACAAGAGTTACAGCTTCAGAACAAACATATCTTCCCTAGTGACTTTTGGGGATTACCAGTGCTTTCACCTGACATATCAAAATGTCAAAATAGCATACAGAAACACACAGAGAGACAGAGAAGTAAGGCTCTTTAAGTACTTGTACTAGATGAAAGGCAACACCATTAGCTCAGCAATTTAAACAAAAACCATGTAGAAACTGCAGAGGATTTTGCTTGACAATTTGCTTTTTGGTCAAAGTTTTGCTCACAATGCCAGAAATATCCAAAAGGTATTTTCAACCTCCTCTCATCTGAAGTACTCAAAGACTATCACTCTCAGCTCCCTCACCTACTTCTTTTTTCTTGACATATCTCAAATGAGGTGTGGTCAAACTACACTCCTAGTGTAATATAACTGAAAAATCAGCCAGCCATGATCCACAAATCCATTGCAAGTCTGGTTCTATTAGTCCCAATAAATCTAAATTTTTTTTAAAATATAGTGTTGTAATAGTCCACTTCTGGCATGGTTGAAAAAAGCATCCCTGTGGCTTGGTGGGTAGGGAAGGGAGGGGATGAGGAAAGCCCACTGTTTTTTACCCTTCACAGTGTGTTTGTTACCATAATAGAACAATATTGTAATTGTTTTGCTTCTCTCTGTGATAGATAGAAAGCTAAGACATCACTAACAAAACAAAAAAAAAACAAGCAAACAAAAAGAACTCCTTGGTTTTATACATACATGTTCCATTGAAATCATGAGACTTAATCACATGCTTGAATATCTTATGATTTTAACATCCAACATTTTATTGAGAATACTACAGAAAGAGAGTAAGATGTACCAGATCATATATCCACCAAAATAATTTCCCAGATGATACTTTGTAGCCCACAAAACTCAGAGACTTTGACAGGAAAAGGAAAAACTCAGGGTAGTTAGAGGATTCAGGTCAGTGCTGTGCTCAGTCCTGTTTCCAGTGACCCCCAGGAAGATCATCCATGTTAAGTCAGTGTCTAATGGGGAAAGATTTGGGAAATTATGAGGTTCTTCTGGATCTAGAAAGGAGTAATCTCTCAAAGTAACCAAAAAAAGAACCAAAGCTAGATCTGGTACCAGGTGGGCAGCCCCATGCAGTCAAAGTAATATAAATGTCATCCTCCTTAGCAAGGCAAGCTGAGCAAACACCACCAGTGAAACTCACACGCAATTAACTAAAAATTAAGCTCACAAGCATCTATTTGCTTAAAGGACTCACACAGGAAAGGATAAAAAGATAATATCACATGTAACAGATCAGGAGACAAATCCAGTCAGGAGAAGTTACACACACGACTCTTAGACAACATAAACAGAAATGACAACAATTCTGTTTCTGAAAGTTTTAAGTCATCAACACTACTGTTTGGGACAAATTTTGATAGTCAGTTTTTCACTAGAAGTGTAGCCACTAATGTCTTGAAAAGCTCCAGGTGCATATAATTATGGCAGCTTCCTTTTAAGCAATACTTTTAAAATAAATCCTGTAATTACCTAGATGACATATTCAGGAGCTATTAGAAATGATGTCTAAAATTAAACCTTATTTTCAAGAGTGGTTCCTTTCTTTTCCTGTATAGATAAGGATACTTTTTCCATTCCATTCTGTGCACTTATAAAACCATTATAAATAATCATAGAAAAAAAAAAAAAGGGAAAAAAAATAAGAAGAAGGAAGGGCTTTCCTTTGATTGCAAGTGCAACAGAACTTTACTCACCAGTCTGCATTGAGGCTCTCAAATGCCATCAGAGTTATCTTTTTCTAAACAATATTTAGGGACTCTGTCATAATTCCATTGTTAGACTGCAGCAGATCACAGCTTTTATGCAAGGTGGAATCATAATAAACCAGAAGAAAACTTCAGACATGCTTACATAAAAAAATATATTTTTTTAATCAAGCTGCTCTTAAGAATATTTTTGTGCTGCCTTACCTTGATTTTATATTTCCTTTAAATTGCCAGAATGTGATTTCCTCTAAATTTTAATCATTCAGATATGGACAACTTTTGGGAAAACTCTCTTTTTGCTTCTAATATAACCTTTTAGTCTGCAATTTAATCATGCTCTTCCTTTCCTGATTTTATTTTTTTTTTTTGCAATGTGTGCTCCAGTGTGCCCCTTCAAAGCAAAAAATAAAAATCTCCCTGATGAGATTTACAGCCAGAGTTGATATTTTTTTATTTTGCTTCAGCTAAACTGCTTCATTTTGATATATCTCTATTCTTGAAGTCATATTATTGTTGTGAATTAGCCCGTCAAGGGATTTGGGTTTGCGTTTGCTTTGTGAAGCATTACACCTTGTCTGTCTTTATTTACATCTGGCACCAGAGCAGGTCTGCTGCTCCTGGCTGAACCAAGAGTTGTGTTTCCCTATCCTGGTTTTCTGAAGAGGTTTTAAGGAGTATGTGTCACCTCATGTCACTTTATTTTTATGTGACTTATGTAGACAACATGATGGAATGGGATGCAGTGGCTAAACATTTAAACTGATATTCATTCACCACAGTTCATGCTCCTGTACTTTGGACCTCTGCATCTGATGGTTGCTTCCCTAAAAACAGTGATAAGAGGGTGCTTTGAAGATGGAATTCATTTCTTCATTTTGGACCATTACATGAAGATGAGAATAATTGCTCATGAGGAACATCTGTTCTCTCTATTAACTATAAAGAGATAGTTAGGGTGACTAACTCAGGAGTAGCTGTGTGAGTCTCCAAAATACTGAGTCCCTGCTCTACCCTCCATCATGTAATTGTTTCAATATGTACAGAGGCAGCCAAAAAGCCCTGTTTGACAGAGATTCTCTGTTGTATTTGCACACAAATGGCTGACTTTATACTTTATTTAACATCTATTTCTACATCCTATTCTGTATACTGTAGAATGTACCTTGAGAATGCTATGTCTATGGATTATTTTTCAACAAGTTTCAGAGGTAGTTATACACCATTCATTCTGATTTATGACCAGGTCACTTATGTTGATTTCTCTAGGATATTAAAATTTTAAAGAAGGCCTTTAGCATCCATTTTTGCATATTGTCCATAACTGGTGTTATTTCTGCATTAGTACTTGTGCTTTTCTTTTTTTTTTATTTCCTATCTCTGTTTGTAGCTGTTGAGGTTTATTCAACATCATACCTTCACAATATAACAAGTTGAACCACACATTTTTCTGTCCCTATTGGTTTCCCCGTCTGATGAATGCTCTACAAACTTTTTGGCTTCCCCCTTTTTTGAGTGCCAGTAGTCCAGTTCCATTATTGTCTGCAGTGGATACATCCTTTCTCTCTGCTCCATCAATTTGAGGAGTTCTGTAATAAACTAATTTCTACAGCATTTTATCAATTGTGCCTTGAGATTCTATTTCTTGGCTCCCTCTGCACTTGGTCCTAGTCTTCATCCATCTATTTAACAGCTTGAACATTGCCTGCAGGCTTAAATGCTTAGTACATTTCCAACAACATCAAAAACAGAAACGATTTTTTAAATGCTTTCTGCAAGAAAAAATTATGGAGGAGAGTCTACCAGTAGAGCACTAGAGTTACAAAATAAAGAAATATCCAAGGGGAAAGGGAACTAAAGGGATTAGAGAGGTTTCGTAATTAATTACATTAATTTATGCTCCCTGAAGAAGAAACTTAAAGGAAGCTGAAAACTCTGCTAAAATATGACTATATTCTTTGCCTAACAGTCCTTCTTTCTATATATACACCTCTTGTTCAAGGAGTGGGAAACACTGTTTTCCATGTCACTAATGGTCATGGCATGATTGCAAGTTTTCTAGAGACCTTTCATTGCTCCATGATTACCAGTTGCACCAATAACACAAATTCATACAGAAATCATTCAAACTCATACAACTTTAGCAAGGAATTTGTTAAAAAGGGGTCTTAAATCTGCTTTGTCCTAGGGACATCTCATCCATATGTGGAATTGTTCTAAATAGTTCCACTGAACCCAAATAAAAGAGAAATTTAGCCTATGATTTAAAATTCAACATATTTTTACTATTGAGGTAGATCTACTTTCAGAATTTGAGACCTTAATCCTGGACTGGAAGTGACAAAATCTCTTATGGAGAGGATAGAGGTATATCCATGAAAGTTGCCCCTGTCTCGTCAATTTTCAAGATATCTCTGATTTTGTCTGATTTGGTGTAAGTAGATACCCATTCAGGTGTCACTTCAGGTTATGTATTTTTATTGAGTTTTATTTTGAACATAAGGAGGAAGTGAGTAAGAAACTCTTCATACTGGGTGCTGTGAAAATAGTTAATTTTCAAAATATCATCCTTTGCTCCAAAAGTTTTACTGGAGAGATATCAAACACCTAAATCAGACAACAAGATCAGGACTGAAAGACTTTAAAATATATTTTACAAAAATGCAAGATTCTTGGCCAGACTCGGGAAGAATTCACCGTCCACTCCCCAGGTAATTTCTGACAATCAGTCCAAAAAAGTAAAATAAAATTACTTTGCCCACACTCATTCAACCTTCCCTCACCTATAACATGAATGGGCACAAGTACAAATATTGAGAGGGAAGAAAAGGGTGTTGCCAAAGCAGTCGTCAGGGACAGAGTAAAGATGGAAACTCACACTTCAGCAAGGTAGGTGTGAGGTCTATAGCACAGAAATGAGCTGAAGATTTACCATCTTTGTAAAAAGAAAATATTTCTACTATTGAGAAATGTAGAAATAGCTATAACTCTATGAGATACAGTGAAAGAAAGAAGACACTGTATCAGGGAGACAGACATTTCTTTAAATGACAGTGAAATAGTATACAGTTTGATTGCATAGTTCCTTAAAAGCATGATGAATCCCAAATAATTTTTAATTTCATAAAGCCTAGTTCAAGTCAAAAAGTTAATATCTAGTTCTGCTCCAGTTGTACATTGTCCATTGCTGGACAAAAGTTCAAAATTTTCTTAGATCCAGGCAGTAGTTACTAGAAACAAAGGAATGAACACAAAGTACATTTAGCACTTCAGAAAATTTTTCAAGTCTGAAAATGTATGTAAATTGTGGAGAAGAGCAAGAACATTTCTCAATCACCCTTTGATCATGCAGTTAATGGACAGACATTTCCCAGAGGTCTGCATGGCCAAAGAGTTAGGAAAAGACAAGATTGTTCATATCTTAGAATAGGTACATGTAATTAAACAAAGATATGCTGGAATCTCTCCAGACTCTATATCTATCTTCTTCATCTTAATAATTAAAGGTGCTCTTCTCTTAACATACAGCCTTTGAGCAAAAGATCTGAAAATGCTTCACACATTTCACATCAACAGTGATATTGAGTCTTGCTTTCTGCAGAAAGAGTCCTCTAGTCAGGCTTCAGTACAAACTTCTTTCTGGTATTATAGAACTGATTGTTAGAATTTAAAAACCAATAAATCCCAAGTGTTTATGTTCAAAGAGAGACATTAGCAGTATTTTGAAAAACTATACTAAAATCACTGAATTTACATCTGGTGCCTATAGGGAAATCAGTATTAGAAAAAAAAAATGAACCAACCACACACAAAATTAGACTCAGAAGGCTTCTATTAATTCACAGGAGGCAAGATATTGTTTGCAGACTCTGCAGCCAGCACACCTCAGCACACAAACACTCCAGGTTTTTACCCATGGGGATAGACAAAGCGATGGGAGATAAATGTGAGCTAATAATAAAGAAGGTAATGGGAAGACAAACAGCTAGAGTAAAGCCAAAGCAGAGATAAAGGTATAGCAGCACAAACAGAGATATCATCTGAAAAGCAGGTCACCTCCACACCAGCCTCTCCCAGCACCAGAGAAGGAGAGCCCTGCCTCTGAGCAAACCTGAGATCTCCCGGGCATGGCAGAAAAAACAAAAATATCCAGGTGGCACCAGGATGACAAAGGACCTAAAGTCCAAAAGTAATCACTCCATTTGTTTTTTAGAAATATCTCACACTTCGTTTTGCTTTTCTAGTTTATGACGATATATTGTATACATGAGCACACATTCATAATACATCAATGTACTTGGGCATTTCTGGAAAGAAACAGAACTGAGAGGAAGGAGCTCAAAAAATAAAAATAAAAAATATATATAGTGGTTAGTACTGATTCAACATTTCTAAACACATTTTGAAGCAAAAGCACCAAGTGTGCTCATTTGCATATTTTGGCATCATATGCACTAAGATACCTCTTTTCCACCCAAAGCCTCATATGATAACCTCCAAGGGCTCTGTGACAAGGACTACTGCAGCACACCTGCAAACCTACCATTAAATTCTTATAGTCATTCAGAGAGTAGCAGGTAGCATCCATTGGGAGCACTGCAGTCTGTCAGCCAGCATAAATTGCATCTTCAGCGCTGCTGTCTGAATGGTTAACGCTACCTAGGCCTAGCCAAAATGTGGAATACTTTCTTCACTATGCAATAAAGTGGAAGACAACCACATGAACTTACTGCTGTGCAAATGGAGACTGACAGTGTCAGTAAGAGGATTGCTGGTGCCTTTTCCAAAACTCTTTAGAAATGCAATCTTTCTCTTTGACTCTTCTGCTTGAATTACCACATCATCTTGAAAAAGAAGCATGGCTTTGCTGGATTGCTTGCCTCTCACTTTTCCCCCAGCTCAGTGACATCAGACAGCAGATTCAGTTTCCAAGACACATTACACAAACTAAAAAGCTTTAGCTTTGGGTTTGTCAAGTAAGAAATGAAGAAATGGAAATGCTGTATTCTGACTCTGATAGCTGTTTGTCTCAAAGTCTCCTGACATAATAGATAAAATGTGAAATACAGGAACACCTGTTTGTCTGAAATCCCAGTCCCAACTGCAGCTCCCTGAAACAAAGGGAATATTTGTTTGCAGAGGTAATGCGTACAAGGCAACAGCTATGGGTCCAACCCAAGTCTGGAGAGAGGAAATCCTCAGCTTATGCTGACAGTTGACTAAAACTTGAAGACTCACTTTCAAGTCATCCTTGTTTGGCAGATAAGGTTGTGATAGTTGTGATGCTGTTCAACACCACACCACCATAGGTGCTTCCAACAACAGTTTCAAGGAGGACCAAGAACACTGATGTGAACAGGATATTGATGGGAATTTACAGCTGAAGTTGTCATTGGTCCTACTGAAAGTCTATTTGCTTCCCTCCAAAAAGCAATCTCAAGTTTTAGTTATAAATTTTCCTAAAGCGCTAACATTTTCCCCCTCATTTACCTGACTATTTAGTGCATTATGTGGGGTCATCATTGGTGACAGTGAGAATGCTAATAATTAAATCTATTTAAAATGGACTCCCTGCCCAAAGCTATAGAACTGACCATTTATATAGAAGAACAAAGCATCTCAAAAATGTAAACCTGCTGCACTTTTTCAAAACAAGGCACCTTGCAGGAGCCTGTGAAATGTATCTATAGGTGGATGTTCTTTTAACACTAGTGCGGTAAGAGTCAAGCAGATTTCAGAACAGACTGATTAAACTAGAAATTTAATGGGAAGAAGAAATGAAATTAGTTTGGAAAAGTTTTTGATTGTTTACTAACTGCATGTTCATCCCTTAAAGACTTTTCACATTCACATCTGTATTCACCTATGATGAATAATTTTTATTTGGGGTTGTTCTATTGCTTGTTCTTCTAAACAGTTGCTTGACCCCAGACAGGTGCCATTCAGTACAACTTGGAGAGACAGCACTTGGGCCTGTGTCAAAGGATAAGTCTAAATGAGGGCAAGGCTCTGAGGACACCCAGTCCTCTCAGGGTATAAGACAGAAAATACACACCCTTTCCACTACTTTATCAATGAAACTTCAGTTTTTGTTTTTTTTTCAATGAAAGAAGGATACAGAAGCTTTCCAGAGGTGACACAGCCAACATCTGCCAGGGCATACCTTGATCTGGATAAATGCCAAATAAAATCTAGGGCAAGGATAAAAAATAAACATTCATTAGTAACACAAATACTGCAAAAAACCTGCTAAATTTATCTCAAATACTTTAAAAAGACTCTTTCAAATTGCACATTCACTTGTGAGATTGTTTTAGTATTTTAAGGCATAATTCCACCACAGTTGAAAAGCATCTCTGTGATACTTAACAAGGGTAAGTAATATTCCTTCTGTTAATTTACGGCCAAAATCTCGTATTTTATGCACTTTTTTGAAATGTCTCTTAGGACAAAGTTATAATCTTCATGATCTGTGTGGAAAGCAACACCCATACCTGAGGAAATGCAGTGTCATCTATTTTCTTCCCAGCAACCCAAAAAGGAGCTCCTCAGAGCCGCTAAAAAAATAAACTCCAACTTTTTGAAATTTTTCTCTACACATTCAGTCTAAGATTTTGCTAATTTTGAAGATTTTTTAAGGGAGGGCAGAAGTTTGGCCACCCGAAGGAGATGCCAAACTTCTCATCACCTTCTGCCTTTGACACTCTGAAGTGCTGCTATTGCTGTGGCATCCTCCCCAGCACAGCTTTTCCTATGAGCATTCCTCAGGTGTCAGGAGCAAAAGATCCATCCTAAATTCAACAAGCATCCTTAAGCAACCTACAAATTTGGGTTTAAGCTGCCTCTTCCTCCAACTCAACTGCTTATCCAACCACATTGTCCTGAGAGGTGACTAGTCCACCAAATAGGAGTCTGATTATGCATGAAGCCCTGCACAGTATTGTCATTTTTGCCTCGAGACATTTTCTGTGTGCCAAGAGAAAATATCATAGCTTATTCTGAACTAATTCTAGAGAAATAGAGACCAAGGAAAGACTACAAATTCAGTACTTACAGAGCAGACAACTACAAAGATAAAGAGTCCTGAAACTTTCAGGAATTTTAGACAGCATCTGAAACACAAAGAAACGTGTATTTACTATCTGGCTAGCTTAAAAGCAACCTTTTCTATTCTCTTAACAGCTCTGACATTTCAGAAACATCATGGTAAGCACTTATGGGTGATAGTACATCATGTCAGAGTACAGACACCACAAAGCAAGGTCAGCAGGGGTTTGGGAAGCCTTGGTGACTCTGAGGGCTCCTGCACCAGCTCTGCTGCCAGATGGATCTCAATGCACAGAAAGGAGGATTTTCCCCTTGGAAAATCTAAGGGAAGGCTGCAGAATGAGCTGGTGCTGGATCCTAGAACCACTTGTCCGCTACTGCTGCTGCCCCCAGCTCATTCCTGTCTCTCCCAAAGAGGCACAGGAGCACTGCCATCACAGGGAGGTCACAGGGCTATGCTGAAAGCACAGCTGGTTGCATGGACAAACAGTGTCATGAGTGACTTCCTCAAAACTGGTCTTATAATACACACCCTGAAAAGTGTTAGAAAAAGCAGTTTGAAGACAAGAACAAGCTTTAAGAATATTCTGGGCTTAACAGTATCTTTTAAAATCAAATAGACTTCATAAGCATAAATCTGCTAATGGAACTAAATATTTTTTTCCACGGCACATCTGTGCCCATTGAAGCAATGCCCTGTTTGGAAATGAGACGCCATAAAATATTCTGAATTGTCCAAGCTTACTACTGAGTTGCTTAGGCAAGAATAACCCTCAACTAAAATGTGGATATTGAAAACGCATGGTCTTGAGAAAGAAATCTTAAGATTTAGCATTTTAAATTATTTTTTAATCTTACTGAAAAGACAACTCAACTAAAGATTTTCTGACTGCTCATGAGTATGTTATACCGATGCCTTAACTTACAGAATCCTTTCTGTTGATTTGACCTTGTTACATATTTTCATTTTGAAACCATCGATATTCTTATTCTGTTTTTTTTTTTCTAAAAGTAAACATTCCAACCTTGTTTTTCTGACAGAATGACAAATTCAAGGCTTGATTTAAACCTGATGACAAGCAAGAAGGAAAACATTTCAAGTTACCAGGATAATTAGTTGAAAAAGGAAGAGTGCAATAAAAAGCTGCATTGACAGACACTACAGGACAAAATATTAAAGCAGAATAATCTGAAGGATGTTAGAAATTATTTTTAATCACTGTGGAAATAAATCCCCAAATCAATTCATTGACAAAATGGAACATAAATGACTGGAGACCCATTTTTCCAAAAATCTAGTTTACCAAACTTTCCCCCCTCTTTAGAATTTTTATTCTTATTCTGTATAAAAACCAGCAGCTAATAAAAACATGTTGTCACAAACTAGTACAAAGGAGTTATGGTCTTCTATTAAATACAAGTGGTAACAACTTTACCCAAAATTTGCACAACATGAAAATCTTGAGAAGGCAAAGGAAGAGGAGAAAGAAACCAGGGAGGTGGCTTCTAGAAATTCCAAGTAGACCTGATCTACTGAAAAGCAAGATGGCAGAGAGAGTAAGAAAGTAATACAGGCACAAAAAGAAAGGAATGATGACACAAGCCATTATCAGCACTTCATCACTGATAACTTCTTTTGGCATTGTGTGATTTATGGAAAATACTTGGTGCCAGCTTAGTCATAGATCCTTTATCCTGCTTGTCAATTCTGCCCACCTCTACATTACAGTTTTATTCTGGAACTTTGAGAATTTATTATGTTATGAATTAATAAATCATAATCCAGTCTGGTTTAATTTTATAGTACTTTATATCTTTTGTTTGCATTTTGGGTTTACAATTTATAATTTATAATAATACTTAAAGCTATTATTTTAAAAAAACCTTGATTTTAAGACACAAGTGAAATAAAATGTTAATTAAGCATTTATAAATTAAAAACTACTTGTTTGTAAATAAGAGAAACTCATTCAAAGGAGCTGGCAAGATGTTTCCAAACAAGGTTTTGGAAATGGTTTTAATAAATAGAGAATTTAGAAGGGTCTTTTCCTCCTGTCTGTTTGTTTTCATGGCATTTTTTATTAGGGAAGCAGCAATTTTTACAGCTTACATTTGAGACGTGATCAGCTTTTGACTTGCCCGTGGTTTGCAATCTGCTTCTTCCTACAGGGCTAATCTGGCACAGCCATGCAAGTACAAGCCCTGTGCCAAATCCTGTGGTGATACATGCGTCCAGTACAATCCTATCTGACTTCAGCTGGAAATGCATGGAGTATAAATCTATGAAGAATTTCACCCCCTCTTCTAAGCCAAGTGATTTTTGATCTGATCTGCATATGGTGTTGGGCAGTTTAGCTTCATTTGCTATCTCAGCAGTGTTACGCTGATTTACAACAGCCAAGGAGCTGATCCCATATGCACAGCTTGCACTATAGCAGTGAAAATATTTCAAGGGAAGTTCTGCCAGAAAAATATGCTCCTTCCCAGATTATAAACCTGGAAACAATGGATTTCACACTCCCAATCGATACTTTTGTTCCATCAAATACCAGGGACATCTACCACAAATGTGAAAAAAAAACCACCTGCCAGACTTCTTTGCATGTGTTCACATTGCACTAATTGCAGTAATTGGAATTCTCCTGCTTCATTTGTTCAGCAGCAGAGCAGAAGAGCACAATACCATATGCACAATGAGAAGAAAACAATTGTGAAGTGATAAGCTAAAACAACATACAGATTAGAAAAAGATGATTCTGCTGGATAGGTGCAGCAGATCAACAAGGAGATGCGGACCAGCAGTGCTGGGCTCCTTGAAAACCCTGCAGAGCTGTCTACAGACACCAAAATAACCTAGAAAAAGCACTGAACCTCTGGAAGGGGTAGAGGGAATTAGTATCCAAGATTAGAGGCTTTGCTGGTTAAATCCCCAGCAAAAATAGCCTGAGAAAATTTGAAGTTAAGCTCTTATCACATTGCTATCTTTTAATATATCAAGAGATTCAATTTCCTCCATGCCTAAACCATGTAAAAGACTACTTTGGAGTAAAAATTATACTAATGTTGTCCAAGATGGAAAAATGCTTAGCTATATTTTGCTTCGTGTATATGTGAAAAGCTACTGTAATGACTACAGAAGAATTTCTACACATATATTTTAATTAAAGTGAAGCAACAAAACACTGAAGAAAAAAATGCTTTGGAATCAACTGCAGGGCTTTTAAAAATGGTTTCAAAGAAATGCTAAAATCAGTATAGAAGGTATTTAATTACAAATTTAGAATAGGTGCTATTACTGATTCACATTACGGGCTATCAATCATTATGGAGTCTGTGATCAATTTCAAACTATCAACAGCAAGATACTGCCTAAATATGGAGTCCTGTTTTATTAATCTACATAAATAATTTTCTAGACATCTATGCATAAAAACAAATACATGCAGAAATTTTAAGAATTGTTTGAATTCAGACCTCATCTTTGATAAATTGAACTTGACATGAAGGTTGTCCAAGATTTCATATTTCTCAGAAGAAGCAGATCTGGAAAAACTTGTCATTTCACTTTCCAATTGAAATCTTTGCTCAAATTCCGCAGAGCTGTTGTCCCATGAATCATCATCTGTGGTAAAATCTGGATTATGAAGAGCCATACACTGCAACCTGTCACACATTTTCAGTAAACATAATAAAACAAAACAGTCTTTTATTTCAACAGGTAGTAGATGTAACAGACCTTGCAGAACTTTACTTTCACTCTGAGAGATAATTATGGAAAATTTCACAGAAAGAGACTTATTCAGTACAGACCAAGGTGACTCAGCTGGGTAGACTGGGGAGCAAGAACAAAGAACCCATGACATTTAGGTGCACCTGAGAGCACCAGCTCTTTGATACACCAGGCAGATGTACTTCAGGATTTGGTGTGTAAGCTCCATCACCAGGACCTTCCCTAAAGTTCTGCTGTGTCTTTCAGTGCCCTTTATGTAACAGCACGTGGAGCAAATAAGAGCACAGAACCTACAGCTGTCAATGCTTAGGGCTCTCTAATCACCCTGACCTCACACCTTACATCCTTCCCTTCCCTGTTTTCAGTCCCTTCTCTGCTACCATGGTCCTCCAGAGTAATTCTCTGCTTACAGCCCTTGCTATTCACTTTATTTCCCAGCAGGTTTGGTGTTAGGCTATAAGAAAGAGCCACATGCAATTAAATAGAAGGGAACTTAGGAAAAAAATATTTTGAGAAAAATGAAAATAACTCACCCATTTTCCTCTGAGGAAACCTTCAGTAATGGTGTCTTCTCTGTAAAAACAGTGGGTTTTGACCTTGAGCTGAATAATTTTGAAAAATTGAAGTGATATCTTCAGAGGAAGAAAAAAACAGAATAGTAAGTCTGCAGCAATATGATTCACTACAGATCTACAGAATATTTTTCTACAAGTCCATCTAATTAGTTAAATACTCTTTAAGAATGGTGTTGACCTAAATGAGGAGTTTCATTCATTAAGTTTGAGCTACTTGTGGCAGTTACTTCCTTATACTCACAGGGGACTCATTCATAAAATTTACAGTAGCATATTTCATAAAATATGAGATAATAGAATTTATTTCCCATAAATGTTTTTTGAGACATGGATCACCACCTACAAATCCACTAACCTCTACAGCAACCTTGGTACTTTGGTATTAGAGAAGAAAATCTGAATACAAATACTTCATTTCTGCAGCACAATCCCTTCCAAATGGTTTCTGTCAAGTCTTGGTCCTGGTGCTGCAGATAACTAAACAGAGCATGAACTACAATGCTTCTTGCCATATTGCAGTTTAGCATTGTGAAGGACCTTTTTGCTGAAGCATAAATCCCCAAACTTAAGAAGAAGCTCAAGACAATCAATCACAATCACAGAGGTCTGGCTTTGGGGCAGGCTTCTGGGAGAGGCTAAATAATTGAGCCATTTTAGAACATCTTCCCATGACCAGGTTCTTTCAGAGACATTTCTGATCAAAATCAATATTATTCAGGTACACTCAGATTTATTTCATTCAAAACTGTAGCCTCCTACCACCAGAAAGTCTCAAAGAAATATGCTAGACATGCAGTTAAAATGCAGATCTCAATACACCCAGAGGAAACCCACTTAGAGGAAACTAAAAATTTCTCCCACTTTTGCTGGACTGTGAGGGGAAAGAAATATTAAAACCATAGACTTCTAAATAAATACACAACAGTGACTGGTTATTCAACCTTCTAAATATAAAGACAGCTCAAAAATAAGGATTTGCTTATTTGGCTTTATAACACAATGGAATACAGTGAAGTTTCCTGCAATTTGTAGAGCTGTGTCTGAACTTTGACTTTGTAAAATTAAAACCTCCAGGTATACTGCTTTGGCTTGTTTGTTCAGCAGTTCTTTCAGTCAGAAGATGTGGTAGGTGCAGAGCAATTGGACATGGTTATTTCAATCTTGAGTGGCCACAATGCTTGTTCAAACTCTGCAGTAAGCCACATATTTTCAGTCTCAATTGAAGAAAGTGAATGAGTTAGAGAGATTCAATTACCCAGTTCCTCAGGTCAAATGTTGGGCAGATTACAACTCAGGTGCTACATTGCACTGACACTTCATCTGTGAAGAGATGATTGCATACTCTGTTGCTATCAAAATGCTTCCTTTTTTAAGCAGAAGAATATCATTCACACAAAAGAAAGCCTAAGTGGAGAAACTGATATTTTGAAGCAAGTGCTCCTCTATTCTCATCATGGCTTTCAGTGTAAAAGGCTACCTAGAGCTTTTACAAATGGATGCATAGGGATAGCAAGAGCACTATCAGGACTTTAAATGTGTGCTCACCAAACATTGCTGATGTACTCCTGGCTAGTCCCAGCATCCCACTATACTCAAAGTCTGCATCCAAAGGGGGCAATTTTTTATAACAACCCTGATGGTGGACTGTGGGGAGACAAAAGGAGATGCTGCTGAAGGCAGTCTCCCCTCTGATATCTTACACCTGAGTTAATTATCCTAGAGTAGAACAACCTTGCCCTCACAGCCACAGGCATGATAAAGAGTGAGTTAGCTGGTTGGAGTCTGCTGGCTGTGCTGTGAAGACCCAGGGACAGGAGGTTGTGCAAGTGTCAGAAAAGGTGAGATGCTGTATGTAGGACAGACAGGGTTAGGTGGCTGTGCCAGGGACAGGAAAGAGTGAGCCAGAACTGAAAGAGACACAGAGCCAGAGCTGTGTGGAGCTACTCTTAGAAGATACAGAGAGAAGATATGGGAGACTTTTTGAATGCCAAGGCGCTGCTGCTTAAAGCCTTCTGATGATTCTAATGAAGCACCTCAAGTGCAGTGTCCACGTCGACTGCGACAGCGGACCTTGAATGTGTTCGTTCAGAAATTTGACTCATGAAAAGGCCATCTATCTGTTTCTACTTCTAAACATGATGTCACTTGTTCTACAGGTAAAAAAAAGAAGCTTCAAAAGATATATAATATAGGCTGTTCTGATCTTTCTTACCTTAGTAAGTAATAGTGCATACTATTAACCTTTCCTCACTTCCTTTTGTTGTTTTTTTTCCTCCTAGGATGTGTAAATTCTGAGACTAGTAACCAGACACTTTCTATAAAAACTTCCATTTTATTTTAATTGTTAGGCGTTGACACCAGCACTGCTTTATGTTGCACAGGCATATGTATATCCACTGACAATCCACACCTCAGCAGCTCTTCACCACTGTGAATAAACAGTTTGCAAAAAGTGCTGAAGGGCAAAGCAACCACAGGAATGGCTACAATAAAGGGTGTATAAAGGTCAGGTGAAAGGTGGCTTAAATGACAGAACCTGAGCTGAAGGATCCAAAATGCTAATTAAAGACATCATCTTCACTTAGACATCACCTTAACTTTCTTCTCACACTTTGTTATCCCCACTTGCTGGTATAGGTCCTGTCACTTTTAAATGGAACTGTGGAGCTGAACAGATGGCCATGAATCACAAAGACAGTAAAAATGGAAAAGGTCTTCAGGTAAAGTAAAAACAATTAGTACATAACAACAACAATTTGCAGAGAGTAAGAACACAAGGACAAGAATAAGCAGCAGGAAACAGCCAGGCTTGACAAAACAAAAATAATTAGAGAAAAAACAGAAGAGCCTCAACTCGCCCATGATGTGATTATTCCAATTAGAGAATGAGAGTAATATAAACAATAAAGCTAATTAGGGCATAAAGGAATCTTGAAGGCTGAAAGCTCCAGAAAGAAAGGCTGTAAAAAAATCATTAAAAAAATAGCATGGATTATAGAAATGAAAGTCATCCTTGAATAGAGAGCCTAGTGCAAACCCCTCTGTGCCCCTCATTCTTCTGCTGAGGTGCAATTTGATCATCCACTTAATCCAAAGATAAAAGATCACCTGCAACCAGAACCTAGGAAGGCCCAAAGACCCCGTGCTAGTAGAGGAAGAAGTCTGCAGTGCTCAAAAAATATCTTAGCATCATTCTTGGTGCTTGTCAACCCTGAAAGTAGCGGGTAATTGGGACATTGTGTAAATAAGAAACAAATCAAAATGTAACACATTTCAAAACCTGGGGTCAGGCACTTTGAATGTTTCTTCTTGATCAAATAGCTAGAAACTTTGGTTATATCCACATGCTGGAATGGAGTGTAATTCACCTCTACTGAGCAATTCAGCAACATTACCAAGAGGCTAATCACCAGGTCAGCTCATTAACCCATTGTGGGTAGGTCTGTTTGCAGGATGAGAAGACCACTCTAGATTTGTACTATGTGCAGACAAGGATCTGGTAAGCTGGACACCATTAGTGTTCACAGTTCTTTTCTCACGGTTCAGACCAAAAATCATTAGCATTTTCTACATCAAATATGAGAATCATAGAATAGTTTGATTTGGTCAAACTGGACCTCTGGAGAGGTACAGTGAGAGCAGAAGATAAGAGATGTGGGAGACTCCAGTTTCTCACAGTTATGGGTTGATGACTCCTCAGACATTAGTCAGAGTTGGTGGCTGATGAAGCCCGAGGTTTTCACCTACTAACCACATTTTCAGGCATTTCCTAATGGTGTCTACACCTGCAATTTTAAACAAAAGGAAAAGGAAGAGTTTGTTGCAGGCCCTGATGTTCAGCCGTAAGCAACATTTCAATCCCATACGCACTACAGCAAAGGACACCAAAATAAATAAACATCCTACAGGAGCCTGAGAAAGCAAAAGACCATACTCATCCTAGTTAGGCTGCAAACACTTAAAATAATCACTAGATCTGACTGGAACCTATTAGTTAGCCTTGTATTAAAAAGATTAATCATGGTACACAAAGTGTTGTTTTCACTCCTTATAATAAAAAGGATACATTTTAAATATCAGCTAATATAATGCTTCCTCTCCCATATGTTATGCCATGTGCACAACTATCTGTTGGGAAGCGATTTCTCTGGAAAGAGAAAACAATAATTCTCATTTCCACAGGAAAGATTTGGTCAGCATTGAGGAAGAGGTGAATATGGAAGCAGATATATTATGCAAGAACACTGACAGTTTTAACCATAACTTAGTAAAAATTTCACCATAGAAAAATTAGAAGCGGAAAAAAGAGGTAGCATGCCTCCCTGAATTAATAATCTAATTCTAAACTAGTAACTAAAATCGTTATAAGCATGAGGTTGCCTCTTAAACAAAAGCTCAAGAATACTACTGAGCCAAGAGTTTATAACAAATACAACAACTAAGCAGTTTCCTAGAAGTTCAGAGTAAAAATATGAGAGATAATTAATCATGAACGAGACTAGTCACAACAGTATCAATTTATCATTACTACAGTCTTTTAGAATACAGTCTAATTTCAGAAGCTTCATCTTCCCTAAATAGAAAACATTTATACAAATCATATGTACTGAACTCTTTACTCTTATCATAACTGTAAATAAGCATAATGCAGAAATAAATTGAAAAACAGAGGTTAAAATAAATCAACAAAGAAAAAAAGCCCCAGACCAACTTTGGCCTACACTTAAAACACATTCTTCCACCAGACTTGGTATTTGTGAGTTTCTGATAAAGTCCATTTTTGGGGGAACAGTTAATTGGTACAAACTGTGCTGAACAACATCAGAACATCCAGTTCTTAAACCTTTACCATTACTGTGCACTAAGCAGCTGTATGCATACTTCTGACAACTTTATGATACACATGTGCGAATTACTTCCAGAACCTTTAAACCCTTGCACCATTAAGATGTCAGAAAAAAATGAGCAATGAAAATATTATTTAATATAGACTAATTTTCTATTTGACTTTTCTCATTTTCTATTAAACAGGACTTTACAGGCTCCTGCAGAGGGATCCTGAAGGGCTTGGCACTACCTGATAGCACAACACTGTGAGAGGTACAGCCAACTGGCAGGTCTCATTTTAAAGGCATTGAGGTGCTGGAGTGTATCCAAACAGTAAATAAGGTGGTGAAGAGTCTGGAGCACAAGTCTTACAAAGAGCAGCTGAGAGAACTGGGGTTGTTTAGTCTGGAGAAAAGGAGAAGGAAAAGTTGGGGAAGATCATATCTCTCCCAGCCCAGAGGGAGGCTGCAGTGAAGTGGCCATCCCTCTCTTCTCCCAGAAAACAAGTGACAGGACATTAAGGAATGCCCTCAAGTTTTTTCAGAGACAGTTCAGATTGGCTATTTGGAAATATTTTTTTTCACAGAAAGGGTTGTCAAGCATTGGAACTGACTGCTCAGAGAAGTGCTGAGTTACCAGCAGGTAACTCAGGTATTTAAGAGACGTAGATTGTGGCGCTTCAGGCCGGGGTTTAGCGGTATACTGGGAGAGCAGTCAGACTGGATAATCTTAAAGGTCTTTTTCACCCTATATTATTCCAAATTGAGAAAAATATGCCATGCCAAGACCCCAGGCAATTAAAGAACATGCTTAAGAAATGTGTAGAGAAATGTGTGCTGAGCTTATCCTAGATGGAAATGTTTCCTTAGATAGGGCATACATGATGTGCTTACTTCATTCATTTCTGCTGGGTTTGGAAAGTGAACATGTTCCACAAGAGCAATTTTAAGTTCAAAAATAGCCTGAAAAATAGAGTGCTTCCTCTGATTCCTGTTTTAAAATCAAGTTGATCTTTGTAGGGTTATTGTGCTTCTCCAAAAGAAAAAAAAAAAAAAATTGGATATCTCCAAAATTTGGTAATTTGTTTACCTCAAGAGCCTTTGTCTGCCTCCATCTCTCTTGATGTAGAGAGGAAAGCTCTCCATCAAGACATTGGGGGGTAGTAAACAGACCAGGACCTCACTCTAGTGGGTGAAGATAAAAGAGATTCATTAACTCTTAAGCTGCCATGAAGCATTTCTTACCCTGCCTCAGATGGACTGTTCTCCACACATTATCTGCTCCCATGTCAGGGTATCATGAGGTCCATCTACCCTGTGAGAGGGAGCTAGGAGCAGGGAATGGCCATGGGTCTGGCAGGGCCATGATCTTCCCAACCAGAGCCTGTCCCACAGCACCCAACAAGGAAGCAGGGACAGGGTGAAGATGGGGACATAGGTCAACCCTGATTTCATGAGCATCCAGCAGGACTACAGTGATAGAGCAGGTCCAAATACCTACCATTTGAAGGAGTGAGAAGTTTCACTGAACAGCTTATCTGCTGTTTCCTCCTCTAAACTTTCTGCTTCAGCAAAGAAAATTGGAAACCTACAGGAGACCACATGGAAAACTGCAGACAGTCTGAAGGAGAAAATAAATTTCAGGAGCAGATGCTGCCAAAAGAGTTTAGCTCTTAGCGACTGCCAGGAAGCTGCAAATTTGAAAGAGGTATCAGGAACCAGTATGGGTAGTGGTCCAAGAACCAAACCCCCCATTTCCCTGTGGATTACACTGATAACCTGTTAAGAGGTATTATCTGCAAATGCTGCAGGGTATAATGAAAAATGAGTCTTGAATAGGGAAGCAATTTATCAAGAACACTTAAAACATGACTGCACTTGTGACACTTCAGTATATTCTGTAGGTTTGGCTTTTAAATGGCAGCATTTTTCCTTGGCATTCACAATGGCTTTTAGCTTAACCAGCTCTGCTGCTAGCTGAACTTATGACAAATAAAGGGGGATCACACCTTTTTTCTAGAGCATAAGGGAATTTGAAAAATCTCAAACGTTGAGAAAGTGGTCACAACTTAATTCCTTAACTTTATATATGACCAGACTCTCTTAAAGATGCAATAAGGGGCACTTGGATGATGGAAATATGAACAGAAGAGTAGGTATGAGATACAGTTAGATGATGTAACCATGTCTAGAGAAGGTTGTTATTCATCAAGCAGTGAAGTGATAGAATGTTGCAGTCTCAAAGGGCGAACATATGTTGAAGCATGAAGATTTACTTGGAGAGCAGCTGAATTCAAGAATTATGCAAGAAAAGGAAGAACTATTAAAACAAGATTACTGGCCACTTTCTGGATGAAGGAACACCTGGATACACAGCAGTGAGGCAGGATTATTTTGATAAAATTTTCCTTAATCCCAGTAACGTACTGACAAGCCATGACATGCATTGATTCTTCTGACCTTTCATATACCCTTATGTCACACACCCCAGTTTTGGAGACTGAAAATAGCTATACTTAGAGATCAAGTAATTAAAAATCTATTTATTTTTCCTTTTTTAAGAATATCTTTGAAAGCTGTTGTTCCATATGTTGCATTCCAGGAATTTGGATATAAGATTATTTATAACCATAACTTTTAGATAAAAAAGGACTTTGTCACTTAAAAAAAAAAGTCATCTCCATGCCTTAAGAGTTAAATAAAGAAATAAAAAAGCCAGACATCTTGTTTTATTTCTCTGGGGAAATGGTTTCTCCCNAAGGAGTGAGAAGTTTCACTGAACAGCTTATCTGCTGTTTCCTCCTCTAAACTTTCTGCTTCAGCAAAGAAAATTGGAAACCTACAGGAGACCACATGGAAAACTGCAGACAGTCTGAAGGAGAAAATAAATTTCAGGAGCAGATGCTGCCAAAAGAGTTTAGCTCTTAGCGACTGCCAGGAAGCTGCAAATTTGAAAGAGGTATCAGGAACCAGTATGGGTAGTGGTCCAAGAACCAAACCCCCCATTTCCCTGTGGATTACACTGATAACCTGTTAAGAGGTATTATCTGCAAATGCTGCAGGATATAATGAAAAATGAGTCTTGAATAGGGAAGCAATTTATCAAGAACACTTAAAACATGACTGCACTTGTGACACTTCAGTATATTCTGTAGGTTTGGCTTTTAAATGGCAGCATTTTTCCTTGGCATTCACAATGGCTTTTAGCTTAACCAGCTCTGCTGCTAGCTGAACTTATGACAAATAAAGGGGGATCACACCTTTTTTCTAGAGCATAAGGGAATTTGAAAAATCTCAAACGTTGAGAAAGTGGTCACAACTTAATTCCTTAACTTTATATATGACCAGACTCTCTTAAAGATGCAATAAGGGGCACTTGGATGATGGAAATATGAACAGAAGAGTAGGTATGAGATACAGTTAGATGATGTAACCATGTCTAGAGAAGGTTGTTATTCATCAAGCAGTGAAGTGATAGAATGTTGCAGTCTCAAAGGGCGAACATATGTTGAAGCATGAAGATTTACTTGGAGAGCAGCTGAATTCAAGAATTATGCAAGAAAAGGAAGAACTATTAAAACAAGATTACTGGCCACTTCCTGGATGAAGGAACACCTGCATACACAGCAGTGAGGCAGGATTATTTTGATAAAATTTTCCTTAATCCCAGTAACGTACTGACAAGCCATGACATGCATTGATTCTTCTGACCTTTCATATACCCTTATGTCACACACCCCAGTTTTGGAGACTGAAAATAGCTATACTTAGAGATCAAGTAATTAAAAATCTATTTATTTTTCCTTTTTTAAGAATATCTTTGAAAGCTGTTGTTCCATATGTTGCATTCCAGGAATTTGGATATAAGATTATTTATAACCATAACTTTTAGATAAAAAAGGACTTTGTCACTTAAAAAAAAAAGGTAATCTCCATGCCTTAAGAGTTAAATAAAGAAATAAAAAAGCCAGACATCTTGCTGTATTTCTCTGGGAAAATGGTTTCTCCCCAGAAACCCCCCTCAGAGACTGTAACCTTAGTTTAACCCTACCTTCCCCTTATCTCTGACCTCTGGCTCTGTGCCAGCTATCCCATCCCAGACAGAGACTAGATAAAAACCCCTGCTCCTCTTTGTTCTCTCTCTTTGCCCCCAGGACTCCCTTCAAGAATAAAGCCTTGGAACATACCCCCTGAGGTAGGAGCCTCTTTTGAATCTTTTACCCTATCCTTGGAGCATATTCCCCCAAAGCTCCCCAGAATCTGAGCTAGTATAACAGCCAGGGGAGGCAGGCAGGGGGGTAGTACTTCAACATCTGGCTTATTAACAACATGAGAAAACGTGGCTGATTTCTGTGCCTGGAGAGGTGTTAGAGGCAGGCCACCACATGGCTTAAAACATAGCAAGTGGTCATCAAATTAAGTTTTGTTTCAAAAAACCCACNGGCAGGCAGGGGGGTAGTACTTCAACATCTGGCTTATTAACAACATGAGAAAACGTGGCTGATTTCTGTGCCTGGAGAGGTGTTAGAGGCAGGCCACCACATGGCTTAAAACATAGCAAGTGGTCATCAAATTAAGTTTTGTTTCAAAAAACCCACATGATAGATCCAAAGTATCATAAGTGCTTGCTGGGACTAGTATTTTGTCCTTTGGTCACAATGAAATGAAACACAGCAAGTTTGAGCATCCCCACGTCTGTTAAATAGTCAGGTATTACAATATAACTAGGACAATTTATGTAGCCTTCATGTAGATTCTGATCTTGGTTGACTGGACCCAGCAGAAATGCTAAAATTTGCTTCAAAGCTAGAGCATAAAACCAAGCAAAGAAGAAATAGCAGTAAAATTTGCAGATAAATACCTTTTAGTGGGAGATACAGCTGTCATGTTTTGAAATAACACTATTAAGATGATAAAATAAAAGATTTG
>VWYO01014101.1:75301-100311 GCA_013400275.1 Rhadina sibilatrix | reverse complement strand
GTTACAGCTGAGGAGGTCTGAGCTAGCATCCACTATAAGCAGGAACCAGGCTCAAAGCAGTGGGGCCAGTGGAATGGGTCTGAGCATTCACCCTGCAGAGTTGGTGCCAGTGGAACAGATCGCCAGTTCTTTTCTTGGCCTTGTCAGCACTTTTGGCAAATTCTTAGATCTGCAGGGAATGGTGATTCAGAACCCCAGTAGTCAGTACTGAGGAATGCAGTGAACAATACTGGCAGTTATTAAAGACAGATGAGGTCTTGTCCCTCTTTTTGTCAGTTTAAATAATTTAATTAAATTAAAATCCCCAAAAGCAACAACAAAAAACCTCACTTGTTTTCTTCCCTATTTCACCTGATCTATTATATTTCTTAAAAATGTAGTTTGTGTGTGTATATTTTTGTGTCATTTCCCCTGTCACCATCTTGGGCCATACTTATTTTTGAAAAATACATATCTATTTATTAATTTTTGGACTTGGAAAGACACAGAAATCTCGAGGGAAGTCCTCTCTAGTGGTCCCTAGACAGCCGTAAATCTTTAATTTTAATTTTCAGTTTTTCAATTCATAAATGTGCCTCATTAATAAGCCCACCATTTACTTATAAATAAAAAGAAGTTTAAGTTACATCATGTGTAGCAATCAAATCCCTGGTATTGCAGCAGCTGGTGCATATGCTGGTTGAATTGAGAAAGCTATTGCAAATATAATTAATGAGTAAATGTAAACATCTTTCTGGTGTAAGCTTCCCAGTTCCCTGACCGTGTAACTTGGGGCCACTTTGTTCTGATTATCTGGTGGCAAAACTTGCATTGAAAGACAGAATCTTAAACTTTTTACATATTTTGTCCTATTTTGTGGCTTAGTGTCCATCCCTCTGCTCTTGTTTCTCATCAGTAAAATAAGACCAGAGGTATTTGCCTTCCTTTGTATGCAAGAAGCTCTCTGAACTTACCTTCTGTAAGCTGTTAAGTGATACATCTTTGCAGACACTTCAGCCACAAGCTGTCATTATGTGCAGCATAGTTCCATAACTTGGTATGAGGTGACAAGTTCTTTAAACTCTACCCAGCAATGCCACCACAATAATCAAACTAAAAGATAACCCTAAACACTAATGCAGAGAAAATTAATGCAAATAATATTCAAAATCTAGATGTCTAGGCTCTCTGAAGTTCATGGATTGAAGAGGGCAGTATTAGACACTTAATGTTTTGTAGTGCTTGAGATAAACCTGGATGAGTAAGCAACTGGGATGTAAAGCTGTCAAAGCATAGGAGGGAATAGCCATAATTCAACTCTGGTCCAGGGTGATTGATGTAGTTGATGCCAAGAGTTTTTGAAAATGATTAATTGCAGCATTCATTAGCAGTTCCTATTATTGCAAAGATTTACAGTGTTTCCTCTTATCTATATGAGATGTATCTGATGGAATAACTATTTTTTAAATGTATCATTCCTTTAGTAAAACCATCCTTAGCTGTGGTGAAAAGAATAGACTTGTTTAAATGGAAAATATATGGTGTATTCATTAGTGTGGTGTGTATCTTCCTCAGACCTAATCTATTCAGTATGTGAGATTTTTCAGTCCCTAGCCTAAAGAGCTGGTTTCTTTTAGCTCCTGCAGACTGATGAATTTAACTTTAGAGTTCCCTAACACTAACCTTCAACTTGCCCAGAGGCAAAGATTCCAGTTATGTTCAACTTTTATTAAAGCAAGTTAGATTTATGAATTTTTTATTTTCAGTAAGGCAAACAGTAAGCACTGGTTGTCCTACAGCAATCTTCTTTTCATCCATTTTGCAAAGAGAAACCACTTAGCTTCTACATATGACAAAAAGGGGAATTAGTTATTTAGACAGTCTAAATTTTGTTTGCAGAAGGCGCCCTAGATTTTTGTAGATATTTTACAAAATATATGTTACTGCAAATAGTTTTAAGGATCTCTTAAGAAAGAAGCAACATCACAAAGTACATCTGTGCAAGGAATATTTTTAGAGCAGCTAGGTTTTCCAGAAATGCAGAATTGAAGGCAGCTGACAGTTTGCAAGACTTTGCTTTGCTTGTATTCAGGCAGACAATTCTTACTAGACAGTCACTTGATATTCATGGTTTCACTGAAGCAAGTCAACAGTTTCAAAATGGCATCACCATATTTAGAGAGCTTGGTGAACGATGAGTCAGAGCTTTGTGGAGCAGACATGTCTTCTGACATCGATATCACTTTGTCTGCTGTGCTTCTCACTTTCACTGGCACTTTCTCTTGATTGATCTCTTGTTCTGCACCACTTGATTCACCACGGTCAGCGATCCACGAGCATGAAAAATTCATCCCGAGACAACAAATACTTTGTAGCTTGTAATACTTCTTTCTCTGGGGTTTCAAGACAATTAATTCCTCCAGAGACCAGAAAACTTACGGATAATAGCAATTCTGGCATTTCTGGAGTGAAAGCAAGCACTGTTGTGTGTCTCCATTCTCTCACACAAGAATAAAGATAGTGCATTACAAAGATGAATTATCTAAATATTCAAAATGTAATTCATTTGAGTGGGTGTGCAAAGGAATTTATTTCTTCCTTGATACTAAGTACTACCTAATGCTATGTACTCAATTCCCAAAAAGTTGTACAGATCTATACTAGCAGATTTTTTTTTTGTTGTTGTAAGGAGAGTTCCTTTTTTAAACTACTTATCTTAGAAAAATAAATTCCAATGTGTCTTAATGTAGTTATACCTTTATTTGTTAAATGTCTACTTTTTTATGTCAAATTTGGTCTCTCGCAAGCATAATAGCCCTGTAAAGTCTACTTCTCTCTAAACTTGCAATTGACATCAGCTTTTTCATTACAGCTTCTAACTAAAAGAACTGGGATAATATTCTGCCTCTAGATACTATAGAAAATCTGAAATGAAAACTATGAAATCAGCCATTATTTGGTCCAAGAGATGAATAGAGAGCTCTTAAGTCACAGGCCAAAGTCTTATCCCTGAGATTACCTTTCCTCTTTTAGAATGGGAGTCAAATTTGCAGGTCATTAGACCTAGAAAATGTGATATCTGATAAATGCTGTCTGATGCCTTTTATGTTATTTCCTGTAAGACAAAGTGGCATCTGAAACAATCAAAGAGACAAATGAAGTGAGAACTTTGCATAAGAAACAGATGATATGTAATTTAAGCTATCTAGTGACTGACTACAGTAATTGAGCTGAACAAATTACTTTCCTCCACAAGCAGTGGAGTTGTCTGGTGCAATACGTGTAAACATAGTTCATGCATATGGGATGGGGGTGGGCATGAGGTGCATAACTGAGGTGAGAGGATCCAAATCATGCACCTGCTTGTACCTAGGCTCTCATCATCTCACCTCTTTGGTTGTGCTTCTCTCTGTTACCATGTATTCAGAGTAAACTAATATACCTAGTTATCATTACTATTTGGAACAGCAGTAGTAAAAACACATAAAAACTCCAGCTTCTTTGGAGGGCATATAGAAAAGCTTTATTGAAAGACAGAATAGACTCTTTTATACAGTGTTTCAGTACAATGAATATTATTGTTCATTCAGAACAACACCTTCTTGTAAACATACCAGTAAACAAGTTGGAAAAACACCAGGTGTCAGGAAGAGGATATCTACAAGGATTGTTTGGGTTCCTCCTTATGATTTCCCAGGCCAGAGTGGGAGAGTTATGTACTTGGCTTTCCCACAGGCGCAAGCTAGTGCCTGAAGTCTAAAAATCTATTTTCTGATCACTGTCAGTTCCTACACCTAGCCAATTTCTTTTTTATATTTTGCAAAAAATAGGGATTTTCTCTTTACATTTCAAACGCTGTGTCATATTACAATTCCCATGTTGTTGCAATACAGGCCATCTCTTATGTTATTTCGCCTTATACTACATCCCTAATACTTCCTGAGAACTGACATAAGTCTGATGAGAGTAATTTATTGGAAAGCAATCTTTACAGTTGCTTTGTGTGTGTTCAGGGATGCAGCAGCTCCATTAGTGAACACTGCAGGTCAATTGCAGTCTCCCCTGACCAGTGCTGTGGTTGTAATGAGATGTTTTCCATTAAAATGTCAAAAGATATTGAGCAGGAACACATGTTTAGATGTAACTGGGTAATTTTTCAGGTGACTAGATTTCCAAAAGCAGAATGATATCATGTCACTCTCTTATATGTAATAGCCTCCATGAAATGAATATCCTTGGCCATGCCATTAAAATGGGTCATATAGATTGAGGTTACTATCAGATGACGTGTATTGGAAAGCCTGCCTGTGTCTGAAGATCCTCTTTCTCTGTTTGAACTTTCTTTCTGTCAGATCATTATTTGATTGAGTCAATTAATTTTCAGACTGTTTTTCATGCAGTCCAGGACATATTTTTGTCATCTTGGCTGCCAGGGCTCACTGCTGGCTCACTGTTGAACCTGTTTTTTTCACCAGCACCCCAAGCTCCCTTTCCCAGGGCTACTACTTTGCCACTCCTCCCCAATTTTATGCTGGGGCCAGCATTACTCTGCCTCAGATGCAGAATCTGTCATTTGCTCTTGTTGAATTCCGCAGCAGGGATGTTTGCCCAATGCTCCTGTCTATATGCAAATCCCTCTGCAAGGGCTCTCATCCTTTAAGGATCCTTTTTTTTTTTTTTTTCTATATATCTTTCTGGTCAACTGTATCAGAAAATTCTGTACATAGCCAGACCTCAGGAGTAAACAAGGGAAAGCTGAGGCCCTCTAGAATGAAAGAAACATTGAGAAAAACATCAGCATTTCTTCTTGACCCTTTTCACTAAATAAAGCTACTTAGCAAAAAACACTCCTGGAATGAAGTCAGGTGTTCAACAGCTTCAATATATGGCTTTTCAGAAGACTCCAAAGGAGAGATGCAAACCACCCAGCCTTTGTCAGATTCAAAGCAGATGAAACCTGTCCCAAATCCCACTTAATAGAACATCAATACTGCTACAAGATTTGTGGAGAAGATTATAGCAAACAGGGTCCCTCTATGAGAGAAATTACTACTGTCAGCTATCTTGACATTATAAAAATAAGCTAAAGCCCAATTTCTGTTAAATATTGTACTTTTTAAAACTGATGTGCAGTGGCTCCAAAACCGGCTCTTTACAAAAATCAATTCAGTAATTGCAAAACGTGTAAAAATATGCTGTGCACCTGCCTTCTCATTATCCACTTGAGGATAACAGACTGTCAAAGGAAGGTAAAAAGAAACAAATTCTGGGGGTGATTTTATTCAACAGTAATCTAAGGAACCAATAATATAACACTCCATGTTAAAAAATAAATGGAAAAGGTAACTCTCCTCTTCCGGATATTCTGTGAGTGTCTGGATCAGTCTGACAGAATGTTTGGTCAATTATCCTTTCTATTATGTAAGGTTGTCGTTAACATGGTCCTCCAAAGCCAGCTGAAGATGGCGGCAAGATGACTTTGTTGTGCTGTGAACAGAAGTGTAATGCTCACCCTTTCTGTATTTAACTGCACCAGAAATTTTACTGTATATTTATATACATAACTACCCTTAATTCTCAGAGTTTTTCCCATGCAGTGATAAATAAACAGCAGAAATTTTACAGGGTTTTCCATTCTACACTGACGTCAGACTGAAGCTCCAGTTTTATATGAAAAGCAGTGTCCTTCAAAATACTAATTTATCCTTTTTTTTTTTTTTTTGGCTGTTCAAAAATGTTGAAGCATCTCAGATTTTTGTATGAACTTTGAAGCAATAAATTTGTACAGTTTGAGAATACAGAAGCACAGCAAAATGCCAATTTAGTCACTGAGAATTAATTTGAACATCTTATGTGATGGAAGCCCACTTACTACTTTCAAAAAGTTTTAGGGTCAAGTACAGAAGTCTTTTCCTACTTAGAAAAGGACAGAGCTCCATCTTAGTATTCGTACATCAAACAAACTTCTTGCTTGTAATATTTAGAGGGTGAGGAGGACAGAGCAATTCCCATATTCCATACATGAAAGATCTTGCTTTTGGGTTTAGGTACAGAAATATGCAGTTCACTAGAAGGAAGCACTTAAGGGTGTAGTTGTGCAGTTACTGTCTCGGAGGAAAGAGATGATACCTGTCCAACACCTAAATCGATGGTTGTCCTTGTATCAGAAAAAAAAAAAAAAAAACAACCTGGAGAGTCATCTCTATTCTTAGCATAACTGAGGCTAGCAATTCCATGGAGAAAAAGAAATTAAATAGGAATTTTAACTATATGTCAATGGATAAATTGAATTATGTTCTAATATCTGTGCTTTTTTTAAACCTTTCTATAAACTAATGATCCTCATGTTCAAAAAAGCAGTTAAAGAGCTCAGCTACAGAATAGTTAAAAGACCTCTCACATTGAGAGGTTATTTGATGTTAAATATTTTTTTCTGCTTCATCTTAATACGCAGATTTATTTAATGAACAATAGGGTTATTTACCAAAGTGCTGGGAAAATACCCCTAGCAGCATATAAAGAGAGCAGATCATATATGATACCATCTATTTAATTCTGATTTTGACATGTGACTATTTATCATACAGTAATAAAAAGTTAAACCACAGTGAGTTTAATTTAAAAGAATAAAGTACCTAGATTATTTAGAGGAAACCAAACAGACAATTGCTCTAAAAACTCTGATTTTCTTTTGTAGGAACATGTATTTCTAATAACTTGCATAAAGTAAAAAGAGAGGTAAAGGGAGGAAAGACTGAACTAAATGGCAGCAGTAAGGAATAGCACATGGAGATCTCACGGTAATTTTTATTCCAGGTACATTTACATGTATTTATTCCCAATATTCTCAACTGACCCCTGTGTTTTTCATACATAGGTAAGCTGATTAAAGCAGGAGGAAGAAAAGAACTAATGCACTTAAGGCTTCTGCTGACAAGAAGCAACTTTTCATAGTTCTCCTAAGCCCTAACCTACTGCTCTCTCTGCAGAATTGCTCTTTGGAGGACAGTTTCAAGTGACTTGATTCTGACCAGAAAATGTACGAAGTTAGAATGCAAACACCAGAAAAATCTGAGTTATTGGGGAATATCAAGATTGTCCTAGATGAAAAGACTTAGGTTGAGTAAATTTTATGCATTTCATTCCCTGAATGCTTCTTGAGTGATTCTTCAGAGTACACAGAATATAAATTGTGCCTCTGACCCATTTGAAGTAATGGAGATTCACAAAAATGAAGAATCTCAAGAGGCATTTTTCTCAGGCAGGAACAATACCAACTGTTGAATCCTCCACTTTAGAGGTCTGAATCAAAGAACTTGAAATCAGATGAAAAATTTATTTATTTTCAAGGGATTTTATGACTGTTTAAAAGATCAGTGCAGCACTGTTACGTTCTTCTTACGCATTTTCAGAGTTGACATAGTAAAACTTTTAACATTTTTCCCAAACATCCCCTTTGCTGAGGTATCCTGAGTTTATGAACCACCAAAGAATTTAGATGAGAGTAAATTTTAGATCCAGTTACTTCAGAGGAGATCCAGAAACAGATGTCTGAACAAATATATATACAAAACTCAATGGAAAAATCTTCACATGTAAGGAATGGACGTTTCTTCAGGAAAGTGAGGGTATGGAGAGTTATAATTTGGGGCACAGAAAAAGTGACATTAAGGCCTAGATTCTGTGAAAATTGAGGTGGGGACTCCTGCTTAAGTTTAGACTCAAAGATGGCGTTATGGAAAATATGTATGAGCCTCAGGCTCTTTTAGAAGTATTCTCTCCCTAGGAAAGCATGTTGCTGCACATCTTGTACATATACTGAGAATTAATAATCAGGCCAAGAACTCAAAAAAGCCAACAACTGAAAAAATAAATAATTTATAGCACTTTTCTGATGCTCAATAAAATAAATGGAGGTGATTCCATAGATTTAAAGGAATATGGAGCAGGTCCTCTATTAGTGAAATGCTTCAGACAGGGCAGCCATCATTTAAAATGATGGGATTGATGAAACCTTTGTGAGATCAGCTCAGCATCTAAACTGAGAAAAAATGGAACTCTGTGTTTAAATAAAATGANTTCAACACAATAAATGGAAATAAAATCAAGCAAGATAAACTTTAGCTTTGCTAGATGATAACCCCTCTTACAGAATATTCTATAGAGGAGTATTTGACAGCGGATTTTTACATGAATACTTTGTCTTCATGTTGCAAGGTAAGGCATAAGCATAAGTAATCAAAGTTACATTTAGAAAGCAATTATTTTTTAAAAAAATAGAATCATCTTTTTACAAATTAAATGGTCAGTGATAGCTATTACTGTGCTCTCAGGACCTGCCTGTCTTTCTTAAAGATGAATTCGCTCTTTGTGAGCCAGGAGTAATCATTATTTTCAGCTGATTTCAAGCCTCTGTTTTAGAGACAGCGCTTTTAACACTCCGTAGAGACTTTGCAGAAGAAAAGACATTAATTAACAAAAAAACTACAGTTAAACTGAAGCTACATTAATTGACAGTGAGGAAGCTTTGAAATACAGGGAAAACTGACATTTCCTTTCTTATGATTTACTCAAGCTTTTCTTCCTAGTCAAATATGCCATGGTTGTATTCTTATCCTTTAATTCAGGTTTATCAAAGATGTAAATGACTCCTGAAAAAATAAAGAATTTGCTAATTGCCTTTCCACAATGCATTATCATTTTATTTTAACAGTGTGGCAGAAGCTCAGACCCACTGTAAAACTTTGATTTTTCATTAGGGACTTGAAACCATTTTTTGCTTTGTTTTTTAGGTGCAAAGAATGTGATATTGCAGTTCCCACTTGCTATTTTATCTTCTCATTGATAATTTTCCTTACTGACAGGAATGCATTACCTTCTGGCATGAGTAGATGGCACAGAGCTCATTAACCTAGTGACTGGTATCTGGTACCCTTTGTCCCAGACCATAACTGTGGACAGCTGTAAGCTCTCTGATGCTTGAGAGCAGCGCTGCAAACTGTATTCTTTGCTGCTGAAGACTTCAGTGATGTATTTTCAGTGTGCAGATCTATTGAAACAGTGCCTGAGCAGCATCTGTTGTCTTCAGGCACCTAAATTATTTATATGTCTTTTTAATTATACTTTTGAAATGCCTTATCTTTATATGTGATGTAGGAGTGAGTATCTTTAACTGGCAACATTTAAATGTAGTTTTAACTTTTCCAGAATCATTACTTCTCCAATTTTGTTTTCAGCTATACACTGTGTAGCTGCAAGTCAATTGTAACAGGAATTAGCACAATATTTGTTAAAGGGACACATTTACAAGAGTCAAGAGCAATATTTGGGAACTAGACTGAATGATTTGTAATCAGTTGTCCACAAAATGAGTATAATTATAAAATGGCACTGTTTTGAGCAATATTCTGATCTTGAATTCAAATATTCATATTCAAATACAATAATGATATGAATTCATAATTCTAAATATCTCCTGGATAGGAAATATAGATCTATATATCTGCTATATCATAAACTGCCAACAAATCTCCAGGAACTGAGGTTGTCTTAGCCAATAGTTTTGTTAGTAGGTGATCATAAAACTACAGAATGACTTGGGTTGGAAGAGATCTTAAAGATCACGTAGGTCCAGCTCCCCTGCCATGGACATGGACACCTGCCACTAGACCAGGATGCTCACTTTGGATATACTTACAGTTAAGGTTCTTAACATACATTAACAATAAAATAAATGCAATTCACTTACTTATGGGAGAGAAAGTAAAATGAAGGTATGAAAACTTGCATATTGGTTTTATAGCTCTCAAGAGAAATGTGCTGTTTATCTTCATAGTAGGCTTTTAGGAAGGAATTGGTAAAAATCTTACAATAGACTTCAAGCAATCTTTTAAATCTCACATGTGCACTAAATATATATTTATTTAAAATGCCTTTTACAAATTGTCTTTGCAGACTTATTTTTTAAAGACATGTACATCGTTAAAATGGTATGGTGCTGCAGATGAGTCGGATCTCCTTGCTTTGAGTCATCCTCATAAGCAGTAACTTCTTTATATTCCAGAACCTATTCCATAACAACTTTTAGGTATGTTATGATGGTTTTAGCTATCTTGTGATATATATGTATTTGCTCGCATTTTCAGGTCTTGGCCACTAAAACTCTGCAATTATTCTCAGCTTGTGTAACTCAGTGGGACTGAAGATTTTGCTTCTTTGATGTTGCATATTTTGCCTTGTAATAAAAATGGTCATGCAGTTTCTAATTGCATTGCACTTTGCTACAATCAGATCAAAACCTAGAAGGAGAAGGCAGGAATAATTTTTTAAAACTCTCACTCTGTAATCTTATGAATCTTTCACACTATTTTCTTCCTTCTGAGATGTTCTGAAAAAGCATCACTAATCCAGAATAATAATGTGCTAAGATGGGGACAGACTATAATTACACAGCAAGGAACACCTGGGCAGAAACTGTAAAGTAAATCAGCTTACAGAGAGCAGAGTTCTTTGCTGAGCACAGAAGGAATGTGTCTGTTTTGCCCACTCAGAAAGGGGAAATTCATCCATTCTTGAGAAAGAGGGAGGAAAGGAATCTCAGCTGTGTGTAGCACACTGAACAGGGCAGATATTCCCAAGCCCATATCCTGCCTTGGCTGATCTAGCAGCCAACAACCTTGCTTTGCAACCTTTCCCAAAAAGATTATTAAACACAGTAACCATTATTTGTGCCAGTGTGCATTTGGACTTTATAACTCTTAGTTCTTTATTTACTTCTTGCACTTCACTGTTTATGCTGTGAGAACTCTAGAGTGGCATATTTTCAGCTTGGGCACTTATCCAAGACACATGCCATCTATCTTTACATATGCTGAGCTGCTAATGCACAGGGAAAGTATTCCCTCAGTTTGTTTGTGAATTGCTTTATTTTCCAGTTTGGTAGTCTCCTCCCAGTATGGCACACCATTTTCACTGTAATTCAGACAGCCCCAGGGTCCAATCACATTGGTAAACCATACAATAAAACTGACAGGCAGACAAATGCTGACCCATCAAACACAGCATGGTCAATGATTCTATATATGCCAATCAATCGGATCAATGTGAAATGGTTCTATACATTTTTTTTTCCCGTTGACTGATGTGCTGCATCATGAGAGAGTAATGATGGAGGGTAAAATGAACTGTCATCGGCATATCTCATCTTGTAGTGCTATTTTAAATATTGAGGATATTTGTCAAAAGACATGCCATGTTGTCACAGATTTTGTCACTTATTTATCACTGATGATCTTAAAGACAAATTTGAAATTGGAACATAATTTTCACAATAAGGTTTGTGGCCACAAGATCTGTTATATGAATTCTGATACATAAAACTCATGGATACCCTGGATCTATGATGTATGATGCAGCGTGGTTTGCATTAAAAATATGTTATTTCATCATGGTTCCCGTGTGAAATCCAGCTAATTTCTTGAGTTTTTCTCTGTGCTATCCTATTTTGTGATAGTAGGCCTCTTGAAGAAGAGAGCAAGTTTGGTTCTAAAGAGGAGTGGTCATCTGACAGTTTTAGAGTTATCTAACTCTTTTCCTGGATAGCTTTTAGTAAAGAAAGATTGTATAAAGAATTTGCACAATCATGAAGTCAGCAAGCAGTGAAAAATGCGTATTTCACTACACTCTTCATGAAGCCCACTGGAAAGCTGTTCCTGGTATCTGGATGAACAGATGTTGGATAAACCAATTATTATTGGATAAACCAATAATATGTCTGTATTCAACTTTACTTGTGAATTTGTACATCATGGTATCTAGCATTTCTGAAGTAGTTTTACCAAGAAAACTATTAAACACACATGAAATATTGGTCTTATAAACATACACATTATGATTACTTTGGAAATAAAAACAAAACCTGTAGAGGTATAATTTCTTAATTCACAGTGTTCTTAATGTCGCAATGTGCTTCAGCGTTGAAGAGAGCATGAATAAACTGAAAATTACTCTCAGGATCATGCACCTATCTTCCATAAATGCTTCAGGAGGCGTAGTGCTATCAGATCTGATGATGCCAAGTATTTTTTCTGAAATTGTATCTTGTTATTTAATTCATATGCCATGCTGAGTAAAATGGCATCATTTAGTAATGGGAGCTAAGAAAAGATTTATCTGCAAAATTAGTGTATGTTGCCTCAAAATACTGCAGCAACGGAAAAAGAGAATGTTTATGAGAAAAAACATTTTAAATATTCACCCTAAAAGACTGAATTATAATCTCCACTGTAGACATCTCTAAATCTTCCCTAGTCCAATATTTAATACCTGAAAGTTATGACCTAAAAATAAAGTCTGTTATGATATTGTCACAGTGATTTGTATAAATTTTCTTGTGGGATGAATTCTCCACAACTCAGAGCAGAAACCTTCAACTGTAACTGTATGATTGAATCTTAATGAAAAAAAAATCTTAAATATATATTTGAACACTTTCAAAGATAAATAATTTAGCAGTTTTTCTGAATAAACTTTATACCAGAGTTTCTTTGTAGAATTAGGTCTTACAGAGTAAGTCTAAAATTCCATCTGTTTGTACCACAGGTTTATGCCAAAGTTGTTTATGTCTGATGACTAAAGGACAAATAAGTTTACTATTTCAGCAAGAATGAAAGAGACAAATACCTGAAAAGTATTTTTTCCCTAAGTTTCAGTTTTGTGTTGACAGCTTTTAACTTATTTTTTCCATTAAGATTTTCTTCAGTTCTAACAGTTTTTGTCCTTTTCATCTTAAACACATCTATTAGCACTGGCAACAGCTGTATCTCTATTTTGCAGAAAACAGTTTGATAGCGTAAAGATGCTGTCTCATTTCACTTCTATTAACTCTAAAGCCTCCATCATAATCTAGTGCCGCTGACCGCTGGTGACCGCTGTAGTGGTCACTCCGGTGCCGCGGCCTTCCCCAGCGAGACCGCCCCGGAATGGGTGGCTCGGGCTTCTGAGAGGCACAGGCACTCGGTGGTGATTTGCTCTTTTGTGAAGCTGCACGAGGCAAACATCTCCGGCAGTTCTTTCACTATCAGCTCTTTGGTGAGGCTGCTCCAAGCAGCTCTTCCTGGCAGCTCTTCTTCAGGCCACACTGGAATGAGCAGGAGGCAGACATCCAGCCTAGAAGGCTCTCCTGGAATTCTCCAGGAACCAACGACTGAATGCCCAAATGGGATAAAAGTGTGGGGTTATATGGGGTTTAGGAAAGGCAGGGTTAACAACTTGGACCAGTCACAGGGAGGATTGAGAAAACAACCAATCGGGGAGAGGATCCAAAATGTACCAGTCAGGGAAGGGGAAAAACCAGGAAGTAGGGAAACAACCAATGTGGTGCAACAAATTCACATAAAATAGAACATAACATAGACATATCATAGACATCACATAGAACATAGGGCTCATGGGGTGAAACATTTTGCTCTCCCTAACTTGAAACTCAGTCTCCTAAGGAGACTTCCCTCTGGGGAGCTCTGCCACTGTGCATTCAGCTTATATGCTATGGTCTCTCCATGGCAGGGCAAGCTCCCTTGTGGTAACCTTAGGGGTTACCACAGTCTAGGACTGATAATTCCTTTAAATTAATATTGGTGGTTACATATGTATATAATACATATATTTACAGTTCCTTCTTTGGGTTCTTTGGTTTCTTTGTGGTTTGTTTTTGTTTGTTAGTGGGTTTTTGTGGGTTTGGGGTTTTTTTTTGGTTTGGTTTGGTTGGTTGGTTTGTTTTTGTTGTTGTTGTTTTTGTTTCTCCTCTTCCTCTTTCCTCTGACAATAAAGAGATAAATATGATAAATATCCACAGGGTATTTATAGCAAATATTATCTAAAACAAGTCTTCCTAAAAAGCATAAATAACAGAGCAGGCATAACAAGTGGAAGAAGGAGGAAAAAGTCAAAAAGGAGAATTTAAGGCTAAGCATAATAAACAGCAGTGATATTCCAGCAGCTGTTTATCTGTTGCACTTAGGTACTTTCTTGGGCTGCCATTATAGGAATACTTAAAATGTTATGAATTGAAAGAAACCTTATACATGGCTTTTTGCCCAGGATTTTACCTATGTGATTAACTTTAAACCTATGTGTTTAACTTTAAACATGTAAAACATAGTTGTTTACAGCTAGTTTAATCTAAAGGTCTTTACACTCACTGGAGAGAGTAGAAATTCCAAAATATGATTGAGCAATTATGGAATAATGTAACTATGGCATCTTTTATTTTGTGACAAATATAAAGATTGTTGTCAGTTATTTTTAATATATTTTTATATATATCACTGCAGCAGTAGTCTCCTCCAAGTTTGAGAAAATATCTTCTGCCCATCTGTCTTATATTATAAACTCAGCAGATTTCCAGAATGCTTCCTAGTTGTTGGTGAGTAGACCAAAAGTTTGGAGCACCTCTGCTATGGAGAGAGGCTGAGAGCTAGGGTTCTTCAGCTTCAAGGGTTGAAGACTCTGGGAAGACCTTTTTGAGGCTTTTCTTAAAAGAGATTTATAGGGAAAGATGGAGGGAGAATTTCGACTGAGCCTGTAGCTATAGGATGAGGACTAACAGTTTGTAACAGAAAGAGTTAATTCAGAGCAGTGCTTTCAAGTAATTCTTTTCATGATGAAAGTGCTGGGACACTGACACAGAATGACCAGAGAAGCTGTGGCTGTGCTATTCCTGGAAGTGTCCAAGGCCAGGTTGAACATGGTTTGGAGCAACCTGGGATAGTGGAAGGCAGCGGCAGGATGTGGAACTGGTTGAGGTTTAAGGTCCCTTCCAATCAAAACCATTCCATGATTCTTTGATTCTATGAAACTTAATGGTGTACAGGCTTTGAAATCACAACTGCCACTGTTATAGCAATTATTACCATGAAACATCACTCAAAGAAAGTAAATCATATTGACTTAGAGGCTTTTATAGTGACAAGTCACCGTAGCAAGCCTTGTAATTTCAGATTTAAAAGATGTCCTTTATTGTTTGGTTGCTGACATATACAGTTATATTGGTGTGATCATAATGGCCATTAAGACAAAGCAGAATTATAGACAACTAACCTGCACTGTGCCTGGGGTTGAAATAAAAGTGGTATGCCACTTTTCAAGGCCTATAAAATACTAAAAATATGTCTGCTTTAAATATGAAATGTAGTTGTCTTGAAACCTTTTTAATTAGTTCCACGAAGTACTCATGAAGTAAAACTTCAGAGCACCTCTTGTATGAACAAATGGCAGTCTGTGGACTATGTAGAGGATATTTCATGTCAGCAGATGGTATTTGAATATCAGACTTACATCCATGTGTATTGTATAAAATTTTGGGGTTAATTAATATATTCTACCCAAAAGTCTCTAAATATTCTAAATACAGGAATCTTTAATTTGATTTAATTCACCATATTTTCAGGTTATGTATAATATTTCACAGTAATCAACATATTTCCCATATAAATACTGCCAGAAGCTAAAATGTTAATTTTACACTTTCCCAGTTAATTAGGAAAAAATAACACATTTCTACTTGATTTATCTTGAAATGTAATTTCATGATCTTTGACTTTTTCCTAATATTTTTCCTCAAACCCTGTC
The DNA here is from genome assembly GCA_013400275.1 of Rhadina sibilatrix. Taxonomy (NCBI): domain Eukaryota; kingdom Metazoa; phylum Chordata; class Aves; order Passeriformes; family Phylloscopidae; genus Rhadina; species Rhadina sibilatrix. The sequence goes on along the minus strand of VWYO01014101.1, from coordinate 84,705 downwards.
TTTTTTAATCAGGAAATAAAATAAGTAAATTAAACTGATTGCATATGATATACATGCTGGCTTCTTAACAGAAAAAGATTGTGTCACACAGACTATAAGGGACTTCTGGTTCCATTCAGTGTATGTTTTGTATTTGTATGTTCTACAATCCTAAAGGAAGATGTGTTTGTTTACCTGTGGCGCCTCAAAAAGTATATTTTAATATTCTTTTTAGGCACACAGTATCGATTTTGGTAGCAGTACTGTCATTAAAGAAAGACAAGTTTGTGCTTTTTAAGTTGTGCATTAATAGATTTTCATTCTATCCCTTTGATCCAACATGAATACTGCATGTTAAATGAAGTTGGAAGATACTGATTCAAATAGTGCATTATGGCAGTGCTGAAATAAATGATCTGGAGCTTTTGAATATAAATGTACATGTCTGTTTATGTTTATATGTTCATGTGTGTCTCTACGAGCAATTATGTGCATGATTGTGTATATAAGCATCATTTTTCACCCTGTGGTTAACACTTCTGTATGAAATGCAAAACTGAGCAGGTAAAACCATGATTTATTGTTGGATGATGCCACTAGCTGCTTATTCAGTATTCACCATTGCACACAGTGCAAATTCAACCACAAGATTTATGCTAAAGAAAAACTTCAGATAACTAATGGAATGCATAGTTTTGTCTACATTTCTCAAACTAACAAAAAAATAGAGAAAAGATAAACAGTATTTCTTCTCTTTGAGTTACTTATATGCAATGTTCCTCTCACAGTTATTCTAGCAATACTTATTTTAAAAATAGTTAAAATAAGTGATGTTTTTTCATTTGATTTTGGGGACTCAAAACCCAAGCCTGTTGTCACCCAAAGTTCCATGACAACTTTTAGGAAGTATGGAATTGCAGTAAGAGGTAAGAAATGAGTTGTCTCCCTCTAGTAGTCTTCTTTTTGTGTCTAGATAGGCTTTTTATGTGCCTTGAGCATTAGATTAGTAAAATTGGAGAAAAAAAAATAGATCTTCTGAAGAACTGTGAGATAGCATTAACTTCTAAGTAAAAAGTGGAAATTCATCTCCTTGATGGTGTCTAGGAGGCAGTTCCTTTGTGACTTCTTCAAGCCATTAAAGAAATCATAAATAATGTTCACACAATAGAATGTTGTTGAAAAGGAAGTGTGATGGCATCATCAAATAAAATGAGCTACATAATTCTGGATTAAATTTTATCCACAGAAGCTTGAATAGACTTTTGAACAATTAATTTGGGTAAAGGTGAGCATCAGTGCAGGATTAGTGGTTTAATGTTTTTGTAACCCCTGAGTTAGTGTGCTGTCAGCATAAGTCTATTATAATGAGAGACATGAAGTTTATTTGCTGAACTCAATCTGTAAATTGTTTCTTCCCAGAAATGGCTCAGCCATTGATATTGGGCCAGATGGTGATTCTCAATTTTTGGCAATGCTCTGAGCTTCAGGGTGTTGCTGGAATGTTTGTTGTGCTCAGATGGCTCATGCAACTAAATTCTAAATATTGTATGTAAGCTGCTGCACCTGTTCTAAAGGTGAAGCTACCTGCTACAGATCCTCTAGTTAAAACCTGGCAGTTGCAGGCAACCATGACATTTGGAATGTTAATTCTGCCTAACTCGGGCACAAATATTTGCCTCATCAAACATGTGCATCCGAGCTGCTGAAATGAATGTTCACTTTAGGGCTGTGGGTATGACCCAAGGGTTACTTTAAACTGGCTTCAGTGAGCATCAAATGGAGACCATAAGACAGAAAACAAATTTGAAAGTTATTCAGATCTAGGATTGAACAAACCTCTCTGTACATAGGCAAAGTCTAGAATTGTAGGGTCCCTCCCTAGTACAAGCATAAATTTAAGTGTGACAAAAATAGTTTAAAAAAAAAAAAAAAAGAAAAAGAAAAAGGGCCATGCAGAACTCATAAAGTTGAACCAACTCACCCATTGAAACATTTGTATGTAATAGATTCATAATATCGCACTACATCATGACGTCTTTGAACTTTTGACTGTTATGCAAACAGACCTCAAAAATCATCTGTGATTTCCCCCTTACTAAACCAAATGTCAGCTTCAAACTGCTATGCTGTACATATTTGACTGTATTGTATACATGGTTTGCTTAATTTTGCTGTTATTTACAGCTGGTAAATTAGACTCAAGCTAAAAAACTCACGCTAAAACAGGTAGGGTGGCAGCAGAAATACACCCACCAAAAATAAATAAATCCCCAGCTGTAGCTTGGAATATCATTACTTCAGCATTTCAAGGACTTAAAAGTCTTTATTAAAGAGTTTAGTCAGATCTTTCACAGCTCCTCAAAACTTAGGAGTTTATCATCAATGCCAAACAGCGCAGAATCAGAACTTCGATTTCAGAGAAATAACTTCAAAATTCCTAATGGTTATTGCCGACCCTGCTATTTATTAAGGAAACATGTCTTTGCTTGCTCCTCCTAAATGATTTTCTATCTGACTAATAGCAGCTTCAGCTACTCTTCAGTTTTAGAAAAAAAAAAAAAAAAATTACTGTGGATGATAACAGCAGATCCTGTAGGTCTATTAGAAAAGAAATTCCTGGAGGTAAAGATGACAGCTTTACGACACCAGTCCCTGCATTATTTACAGTAACTCATTTTGTATCTAGTGTTTCATATTGGTGAAGCCAAGGGCTGGAGCTGTTTGCTATTTACACCAACTCCATGAGGGGGATGGTGGTATCCAAGGGGGCAGAAAATAGGTCTCTTGATTAGAACAGTAAATTAGGGGAAGATAGAAAGACAGGAGAGAATAACTGGATTCCACAGACATGCATAAACATTTCATGTTGTTTGCCACCTGTTACTTGGATTCCCTATAAACTGTGAGCCAGAAGTCTTTAAGGTAATAGTAAAGCTTCCCTCCTCATCCCACTCCCTGGGTTATTTATCTCTGGCTAGTCAGACCTTCTGTTTGTCTGACCTTTGCTGTGGTTAAAAAACAAGAAGTTGTTTAGTTCAGAGTATTGAAACTGCCAAGGAGGCAAAACTATCCTCTGTACAGCTGCATAAGCACTTGGTTTTGACCTAGGTGAAAAGGAAACCCTTATGTGGGAGGTAAATTTATCTTTTCCTTCTACCATACTGGATTTAGCTCTTCAAAAAATGCCTTGAGGGACCACTGGTCTCCATGCCTCAGTTCAGAGAACATCAGAGAGCAGTCTTCCTGAGCTGTATGTTCTCAGGGGATTTTACAAAGTTCTGCTTTTTTTCATTATGTATTTTAGTTATATTGCTTCAGCTTCCATAAAATATTTGAAAAACTGAGAGTGTCAATTGTGCCAATATATTAACCAATTACCAAGATGGCATGCAAGTCTTGTATATTTATAAGCATATTTAGTTTCTTCAAAAGTTTTGTTTCTCAAATATTTATTTATTTCATGTATAAATACTTTTAAAGTCACAAGTATATTGCACAGATTTAGCTATTTATTTTTTTAAAATACACAGTTTTTATAATAGTATGTCTAAATATCTAAATAACTGAATCTTTCCAGAATAGCTTTTGCATCGGTTTGATTTGATTTTCAACCTTCTACCTTTCTTCTAACTCAAAATTACAATAAGAGAATTCACTGCGAATTGCTAAATTCTGCAAATTAGCAGATTATACCCAATTTTGGCAATTCACATGAGCATAATTTTGTCTTTAGCCATACAAATAGACTCATTGCCTTTAAAGTAAAGCAAGTGCTCCAGTTTTGACTTCAAAAGCATATATAATTAGAGGTAGCAACGAACATGTCTTATGAAATTATACATTCTGATATACTGACGGTAACTAGAATTTTGCTTAATTCACTTCTTTTATTTGGTCTTTTTGCATTATTTCTGATTTCTTGACCTTTTTGTGTACTTTACAGATATATTTGACAGTTTTAAAAGCACTTAAAGATCTCACATGAAGTTGTTTTTCAAATGTTATATCAGAGTAGGAAGAAAACTTTAGCCAAATGATTTTGAAAAGGTAAATTTATCACATAGATAATAAGGCAAATTCTCATGCATATCCACTGGTTCTGCAACCAGTCTCCTCAGCTCCTGCAGGGTCGGACATCTAACAAATTTCATCACTCTGATGAGAAATGGTTTCACTGGAATGTGAAGCCATTTTATAAGTATCTTTTCTTTTTTCCTCCTGAAAATACTGGTGCATCTCTCTTTCTCTCTCTCTCTCTCTCCCTCTCCCCTCACCCCTCTATTTATCTGTCTGAATATTTATATCTATATCTATATCTATATCTATATCTATATCATCTATATCTATCTGTATCAATTCTGTCAATTTCAGAAAAGATTTTTTCAATTTAAAAAATAACAAGGAGTTGAATATATTTTTTACTAAAAAAAATCAAACAGAAAGTTATATTTAATATTTCTTCTCTATTTTCCCCTTTATAAAATCAAAAAATTCAAAAAACTCAAAAATTTGAGACATAAAATTATACATGAACCAAAGAAAAGTTATAGGTAAGAAGTGTATTCATTTGCAAAACATAAAGTCAAATAACCACAGTTAAATGTAGATATAACAGAAATATCAGCCTAAATAGAAAGGTTTGCCACTAATCTCAGAGACACAAATTTACTCAGTATGGTTTCTTTTGGAAGATATTTAAATACTCCTGCTGAAGGACACTGTGGAAAGAGCATTTCACAAGTAAAAACTTAGATGAAATGCCAGCTAATATCAGCGGAGAAACTGCTAGTAATTTCTGTGTATCTTTGTTTATGTACTTCAAAACATTTATGCAAGAATCTCTCAAAGGAAGGAGTTCCAAGCCCTATCATGCATGCTGTGCAAAACTGAAGTAAAACCTATAGTGAAAGATATACTGCAGAAGAAAAAAAGTATATTTTCACAAGAAAATGGACAAAGATTGTTCACTCTGTACTTAGGTGAATGCTGCAGTATATATTCCTGAATCAAAACCAGAGAGAAGTGCAAAAAGCATATTATTCAGCGGGTTGGATTTGGGCAGATACTGGCACTAAAATGCTGTTCAGGTTATGGAATGCAATGACCTCACAGTTGGATGTTAGAAACCAGGCTTAATACTCAGATTTTTTTTTGCTTACTTCCTTTTGATTGAGTGACTTTATTTTCCAGTTATAAATACTTGCCTTCAGCCAAAGACTTTGCTGACTAAAACACTGATGATGAATGAGTCATTCTGTCACATGTATATCACTGTACCTTTGAAAAAGACCTGATTCTCCTCTTTTCTGGTAACTGAGCTGAGTCATTTCTGAATCAGCATAGCACAATGCCATCATACTGTTAGTGTGCAGAGTACTTCGGTATCATCTTACTCACTGAGCCCCTAAAAGTCCTCCTAAGTCCTTTCTTTTTTATATACTTAAGGAAATATTTCCAGTTGTTATAACCTAAAGATGTGGGGGTGTTTTTTGTGTTTAAGGTACTCATAAGCTTACCAGGGTCTTAAAAAAAAAGTTTCTCTATGGTTTTCAACTGCCAAGTCATGATTTTTAAGGAGCTGAGTTATGATGCCTTTGCACCACCAAGAAAAAAAAAAAAAAATCAGTGTTATAATTACTGTAGAGACTGGGAAAACATAAATCCTACTCCAACAATGGAGCAGATGAAGCAAATCTTCTGATCCTGGGGCAAAATTATTTTTGTTAAGGAGATCTGAATATAGAAGAAGTTTTGACAGTAATTAGGAAAATCCAGAAATGGCTACATAGATCCATCTTTTATGGCCTTTTATGAATCATAAGTTAATTTTGATCCTAAGGAATTTTTTTCCAAATTCAAAAACATTTTTTATTCATCCATCTCACCCAAAATATTGTATTCCAAATTGAATTTCAAAAATCCTGAGAAGAATTTTGCCTCTAATGTAAATTACAAGACTTGTATAAGTACACTGTGCTTGTTTGGACAACGGGAAGATTTGGAAGGTCGTTTCAGTTTGGTTTGTCAGTCGGTTGTTTGGTTAGGGTTTTTACCTGCTGCTGGTATTTCATGCAAAGGTCTAGGGTCACCAAACAGGCTTCTGTCAGCCATCAAGTGAAGGCCATACACAGCACCATAAACTCCTGAGATAGCTGGTTCACACCAGAATAAATGACACCAAGGGCAGAGACTGCATTACAACAGACATGTAAGTGAGTTTACACCAGAAAAATGAGACTGAAACTCACCATATTCTGGGGCCTAAGTGTTTCTGGGTCATGAGTTATGAGTTTTCCAGCTGTATGAAAAAAATATAAAAAAAACCCAACATAGTCAATTCTTTCCATGTTGCTGGTATTGAGAACTTTAACATTTCTTATTCTCACTGAGGATACAAGACTGAATAGGATAATGTAGGTTTTCTCTGTGAAATTACAATCAACCCTCTAGAACTTTCGTATGTGTTTTGCCGCTTTCTGACCTTTTCAGCGGCACACTAATGCTGTAATAAATCACCTCTTTTAGTGCCTGGAGTGCTACCTTTCACCCCCAAACATGTCTGGCAACTGTGCCTGCTGTCAATATATCACCATAATGTAGCGTGTACATGTGTCAAGTAGTATGAATGTACTTTTGGCAGATGTCAAGTTTGTACAGAGAGAGAAGGAAGAGGATGAGGCACTTCATTTCACTTTTTCATCCTTGTACTTTTTTAGTCTTTTGATCTCTTCTCACTAACCTAAGTATCTCATGCAAAATGCTTGATCTCAGGCCTCCTGCCTCCTTTCACCCACATAATTTAATGCTGAAGGGACTGGTTAATTCTTTTCTTAGAAATTTCATGGTTTTACTGACTTGTTTTTAGATGAACAGTTAAAGAATGCATTCACAGCCAAATCTTATGTGGCAATCCTGTGAATCTCGCTAATATGGACAGAGCTTCCTGTCCATATTAGTGTTACCTTGGTTCTCTTGCAGGTTTGGAAACTGAGGCAGAAAAGATGCTGGTGGTAATCAAAGGATAGAGAGTTGGTAACAGAGTCAAAAGCTCAAAACACCTCTCCCCATATTCACACAATTTCATAAAAGTTCCGCAGGAGTTTTTCTGTGATTACTTCATAAAGTGAAAGTAACAGAAAACATAGGGTCGGTGTTGTCCTCTGAAATAGCTCATTATTTCCCATTGGTTTGTTTCCAAATTACCTATTGTTTTCTGGATCTAGAGACTCTCTTCTTCCCAATTAACTCCAGAAGTGTTTAGATGTTAAGATATTACATTCCTTTCCATGTCCTTAAAGTGTTAAAACTACTATTTAGAACTGTAGGATGTCTGTTAGAGCATGTCTAAAATTTCTGGGGCAGCTTGGATGGGATTTTGAAATGTGTGATCTAGTGGCAGGTGTCCCTGCCCATGGAAGGAGGTTGGTCTCTGAAGTCCCTTTAAGGCCAAATTCTTCTCTGATTCTATGAATATTGTTACCTTTGTGATTTTAATTTTCCCTGCTAACCATATTCTAAGTTACAACACAGAACCTCTTCTCTATCCAGAAGATCTCATTTTCTTCATTTTCAGGCTTTCTCAATGGTTTGATTTGTTTTTTGGAGAACAGCTCATAATTACCAGGCTTTTAGATTTGGGTGTGTTCATGTGTGGATACAGGGGAAGTCAACTGAGGACCCTCATCCTTCCCTAATCTTGAGGAAATGCTTTCAGTACAGTAACAAAGATATTAAGAGCTCATGTTGGTATAAGAGTTAATGCAGCAGGTTTGACTTTGCTGTGAAGTGTTGCCTAATTAGCTGAGAGAGAAAACATCTGAGATATGACAAGGAAAATATGCTGAGTGCAAAGTCACCCCAGCAGTGAGGAACACTTTTGCACTCATATAATGCAAATGGTATGGTATTTAGCTCCACTGAGATAAATAACTCCACCAATAGAAATGTAAATTGAAATATACGAGTAAGAAACAAATTGTGGAGGACAACATTCTGGGAATAATCAAATTTTTTTTTGAGAATTCAAATATTTATTGAGATTTTTAAAATATTCTGGAGTCAGTTTAAGAATTTGACCACCATGGTTATTAATGGGAAAAAAATGTGTCAGATGTTGAAAGGAGGGATGAGACAATTTCTGAAAAAAATACAATATTTTAGATTTTGTTTACATTTTCACTGAAAAGAAAAGCCAACATATTAAGGTACCTTAATAAACAGAAATGCAAAAAAAATATAATAAATAATTATCTATAAATCATGTTAATTTATAGTAGAAGGGTAAATATATGTAATTTATTACAAAATATATAACAGTAGTCTTAGTAAATCAGTTCCATACTTTCAAAAATGTTGATGTCATCAATCTGAACCGGTAATTTTGCCTTTATTTGGTAGAGCTTCCTGTCTCGAATTTCATCTAAACCAATTTTCTCACAGTGAAGAATTTTAATTTCAGTGGAAGTTATATCATCAGCAGGAAACAAGATCATAACTCTAATCATCAACAGCACTCATCACTCTCTACAAATGCCTTGAGAAGAGGTTGGAACCAGGTAGAGTTCAACATCTTCACCCAGGTGGCAAGTGGCAAGACAAGAAGAAATGGCCTGAAGTTGTGTCAGAGAAGGCTTAGATTGAATATTAGGGAAAAAATTATTTACTAAAAGGTTTGTAAAGCATTTGCACAGGCTGCCAAGGCAGTGTTAGAGTCCTCATCCCTGGAGGGATTTAAAAGCTTTGTGGATGTAGCACTTGGGGCCAAGGGTTAGTGGTGACCTTGTCAGTGCTGGGTGAATGGTTGGACTTGGAGGTCCTTTCCAACCTAAATGATTCCATGCTTCTATAAACTTTCAAAAAGACATCTGAATGTTTGGGAGAGGCACAAAAGGCTATAGTTCAGTTCACCATGGGCAGATAAGAACCTAAAGCTTCTTCAGTCAAAGGGAATTAATTGCCAACAGTATCTGTGAATCTGAATGTTATACCAAATTCACTATAACTGATACACTGAGAAAACCCGGCACTGGAAAGGAAAGAATGAATAAAACCCTCATCTCTCTTTTAACCCTGAATAAGATTTTCTGTGAGGATTTAAATGGAAGAGTTGTGTCTCCCTCTTTGATGCGTCATCAATTTTCCAGACCATAGGTTTGATGTACAGAAAAGTTGGTACCACATTACAGAGCAGCTACTCTCTCCCACTCACAAGAAAATACAGCAGCTGTCACTGCCAATTCCTCACTGCTTGATGTATGGGGTATAATTTCACATGGAAGGTACCGCAGGAGCTAACCACTAGTTTATGTTAGGAAACCTGCTAACAACCTCAATTTGCCACTGCCTGAAACAGCAGCAAACCAAGCCTGAGCATCTTAAGTTATCATTACAGGGAAACATGTCAACAGTTAAAAAAAGAAAGGGAG
>VWYO01014101.1:47386-71746 GCA_013400275.1 Rhadina sibilatrix | reverse complement strand
AGAGCAGAGCAGGACAATCCCCTCCCTTACCCAGTTGGCAGTGTTGGGCTGTGCTCCCAGGACAGGGATGTCCCTCCTGGCTGCCAGGGCACTGCTGACTCATGTTCAACTTGCCACTGACCAGCACGCCCAGGTCCCTTTCCATGGCACTGCTCTCCAGCATCTCATCCCCCAGTCTGTCCATACATCCAGGGTTGCCTCATCCCAGGTACAGAATCCAGAATTCGGCCTTATTGAAGATGATTGGTATCTGTTGGTTAAGATTCAATAGATAGAGAAATAGCTTCAAATGATGATTTATCTGATGTGCCAATCTAAAAATTCATAGTTACTTATAGGAATGTTTGTAATTTTTCCAAGCTAACAAAATAGAAGGGAATGTTCCAGTCTTTAGACATGAACTATTGAAAAGACTACACATTTTAGAAGATGACTCCTAAGGTCTTGTGGGTATGAAACCACCAGAAAGATCAGAACTGTTCAAACTCTCTAGTATTTCAGAAATAAGATAGTAATAATATAATGCTTGACTAGTGATTGAAATAGTCTAATTTTGATAAAATATAATTTGTATATATTTATTACTATGCAAATACTTAAAAAATGATGAAATCAGATAAACATATTTATCTCTTCTTTTTCCATGGCACTGTCTCTTCCTATGGTGCACTGTTTGTTTTCAGACTCTGTACTTTCTTTGCCACCTTATTTATTCTAATAATATCTATGTTCTCTCCTCTTTTCTCATGAACTTCATGAACTAATCCTCAAATGCACTGACTTTACCATACTGTATTTTTGGTCTCATTGAAACCACAACGTTTATAAAAAACATGACTTAAGGGAAGGGTGGATCTAAATTAAAATTATGTAAATCAAACCTGTGGAGTCACTGGTCTCTCAGTTGCAACTACTGTGGTAATTTTGTTGAGTTTTTAAAGGGTAGGATTTTGTGATGAGGGTAATGATTTTGCTGGAAGCAGATTTGTTATCACACCATCATCCAAGTGAGTGTGAATATGTGGAAGCTCTTGGGTGAATAAAGAAGGGTAGGAAGCTCAGGATGAGCTATTCACATCAGAGATACTATTAGCATAACAAATATTGTGTAAGCCTGCAAAGTACTCTCCAACCTTGAATAACAAGTATAGGATTGTTTTGAAAATCTTTGGTAAAAATAACAAATTAGAAGCAGAGCAGGATTCTACTCTATCTGCTCTCACAGCTGTAGGAGTATCAAAATTTTTTTTCTTATTGGCTTGTGAATCCATTCATACGTATGTATTTTTAAGATTACTACTCTCTTTAGATGAAATTTAGTATTACTGTACTGGTCAAAAGGATAAGTATGTGACTTCAACCTTTTTCTAAGCATGGCATTTGCTACTCATTGGTTAATAAAATATTTTTTAAGAGAGATTTAGAATTGTATTGAAAGTAGAAGACAGGACTAAGTTTATTATTCAAAGAAAACATATATATTTCTATGCCAGCATAGATATAATATACAGCTTTTTAGACAGTTAATGAATGTTAGATGAACATGTTTGGAAAAAAAATGAATCTGAAGGATTTGATCTGAAGGATCTGAACCCCTTTCTTGTTTTAAAAAGACATGAGAACTTTAAAGTTGTATAGTTACTCATGCATGTCAGGCTTACATTTGCTCAGCTGGGACAACCTGCATTTACTTAGCCACAGTTGGATATAATGAAGATGCTATTCATCTGAAACAATGATCCTTTTACTTATCATAGCTGCTGTGTGATGTACATGTCCCATTTAAATGAAATGATCTTCGCAGTGTCATAAAATATTCATTAAAATTGTTCAGACAACTTGCAATTCAAAATATTTCACAATATCTACTATGGATTAAAAGGGTTTTGCTTGGTTTGATTTGCTTTGTTTAACCTTTTCTTAACTGGCATAGTTTTCACATAGTTTTCACATGTATATGTATTTATTCAAGTATCAGTCTTACCAATTTATTCTATTTTCACATCCTGCTTTAAAGCCACATTTTTTGCTTTGTGTGTGGCATAAATCAAAGTCAAGGCTCTCTAATTTATAGACCTGTGAAAATGTGCAGTATAACTTGGATTTCCAAAGGGGAAAAGTCACAATAGTATTCAATGTGTTTTGACTTTGTTAGGTGTGAGTGTTAATTTATATGGGAAAAAAAAAAAAAAAAGAAAAAAGGTAATGGATGAGGAAAACCATGGGACTAAGGAGAATATTTTCAACACACAGCATGAAATACCAATATCATTTTTGTGTTAGTTTTCAAAATTAATTCACTCTGGAAAATGACTTTGGAGCTGATGTTAGTAGCAATGAGGAGGCCAGCATATTCCAGCTGAAGCAGGTGTCCTGCTGGGGAGCCCAGATAGGGTTGGTTATAGGCAGGTCTAATTCCCAAGGCTCCTGCTGAGCTACTGGCTTCATGCCAGTGGTGATTGAAGGTCCTTTTCCCCTGGGAAGCACTCCACCAACCTTCAACCATCACTCACAACTAATTTCCACACATCCAGCAGCCAAGTCTGTGGAGTACCTAGTAAAACTGTACGGAGCTGTTGTTGCGCATCAGATGTTTGGAGACTTCTTTGTTCTTCATCCTCCTGTTATAAGAAACTTTTTTTTTTTTTTTTTTTAAATCCACTTTTCAGTTACTCCTTTCCCTGAGACGAAGTGACCAGCTATGCCTGCTCTGAAAATATTTTCTGCATTAATATGAACTTGGGTATAGAGGAAAAGGAAAACTCTTATCTTAAGGAACACACAGAGGAACATGGGTTGCAATTCCCACTATGTATACACCAATTTCCTTATCTTGTGTTGTAATTCAGTGATTAAAAAAGATCAGTGTGCCTCAATTCCTTCTGTACCCTGTACCCGTGAGACAGTGTTAAATCCCCGTGTGAGAGGTGAGAAACAGTAAACAGGCCAAAGAAGTTCCTTCCCCTGGTGATTAGGGGGAGCCTGTGGCAAAGGCCTGTCAGGAAAGAAATTGTGGGACAAGATGTATGCAGAAGGGAACTTTTATTCATCATTTTCCCTAGGATGTGAATGTAAGGCATTCTCCCTTCATTACTTTGAGTGCTTCTTTTGACACCTTTCCCAAATTCTGTACCTCTCCAGATCCATTTTATATACAAATCATAGAAACATAGAATCATTCAGGCTGGACAAGATCTCTAAGATCATCAAGTCTGGCCATTAACCCAGCACTGCAAACACTTCCATAAACCATGTCCTGATATTCACATTCCTTTGCATGCTACAATAGAAAAATTGGTATTTAATACAGCATGATGCTTTCAAATTATTTCAGTCCTCTTGAATCGTGTGGATTTGATGAGGATACAAATGATGTATTGACTCATGGCTGTCTCAGGCAAGAGCAAAAACATTTACTATTATTTCTGCCTGTCCTCTGAGAATTTTTGTTTCAATTATAATTACAGATTTTGTGACGCAGGCATAGCTCCAAAAGGAAACAGAATGAGATTGGATGCAGAATAGTTTGGGATTTTTTTTTAGAGAAGAAAAAAAAAAAAAGTTTGCCAAAAGAAAGTAGCAGGTAGTGAAGCAAATTGAACTCATTTGTGGTACAGGGCCTCAGAAAGCTGGAAATGTGTAGGCATAAACCATATGAACAATATCTCTGCTAGCTGCCGCATCTTCTAAGACCAAACTAGGCAGATCACATCAGGCATGAATTTGTTCTTCATAAACCACTAACAACAATCAGACAGAGGTGGCTAAAAGTCTGTCATGGTTAAAATAAATAAAAATAATAATAAAAAAAAAGAGCAGGTGTCTGTGCTGGAAATAAAAGTGTCCAAACATGCATAGTGTTTAAAAACAATGCATCTGAAAACATATAATACAGAAGACATGAGTGTGACTCTATATAGATTTATTGCTCTATAATATATATGGAGCGAATGATCTTTTTCTCTACATAGTTACCCTCTCTGGGTATCTATGAATTTATAATGTTGCTCCTTAGCATTTATATTTGTCTACACTAAAGATGCAATAATTTATTAACATGCTAATGAATGTTTAATATTTCTTCTCTTTATCATTTCATCATTTAACCGAGGCTATCTGCTTAGCCTCTGTTTCTTGAAAATATGGGAAGGACAAGCATTAAAATAAAACAGTGCTGTTTGAAAAGTTGATGCATTTATATGCAGATTTTTAAAATGTTTCACACCTTGCTCATAACATGTCATGCATGCTATTGAAAGTAGCTGAGATCTTCAAGACAGGACACAAAATCTCATGTTGGATTTCATGTGTTGTGACTGATAATTATGCTTCAGATGGGCTATATCTATATACTAGTTGTAGATAAACTTTATTGTCATTAAAAAAAATGAAAAGAATCTTAAAAATCAAGCAATATTTAAAAAATTCTGGTTGACCCTTCTTTTTTTCCTTCTATTTAATTTTTTTGTTTAACTTTTTATATTTAACTTTTGAAAGGCTTTCATTTAAAACTGTCATTGTTTGGGAGATACATTTACTTTTCAAATTATTTGAAATTCAAACTTATGAGGAAAAAAACAACAAAGAAAATGTAACTTCCCATGTTCTTCTAATTACAGATCATGTTACTGTTGTCACTGAATACCCAAGTTTGCTTTCATGGTTTGTCAAGGCCAATGAACATCAGATGTCATGCTGGACAGGATATGAAAGTTTATGTCTTTCTACATAAATTGGAATTTCACTTCCAGCTTGCCACGTGTTCCAAATGGCAGAATGCAAAGAATATAACTTTCCTAAAATTTCTAGAAACAGTTAATATTCAGTCATAAAAGAGTCTCTTCAGAGGAAAGGTTCTCTGGATTGTTAAGGGAGGCCTTCATCTGTTGCATCAAGTTTAATTAATTTGGTATCCTTAAATACACCAGAAATCAAATTAGGCACTCCAGTTAGTGACATTTTGTAGCACTGTGAAAACTTTTATGAATCATTCTTGTAAATGATGTTTTATGTTTTTGTCATCACAATTTTCATCTGTATGCAGTATCAGATTGACAGTATTTACCAAGTGTTAAAAACATGCAAGATTTTACCACGAGTTGATGCAATAAAGTTTAAAAAGTAAAAAATTAAGCCAAGTAAAGAGTTTGAATTTATATTTTTCTTCATTTATCAGTTCTGAGTTATCAATGTAGAGCCAATGCATTGTTGCAGAAGTAGACATAAAACAAACTTTGTGTTCACAATCTGAGCTGATACTCTCATTTGTGAGTTATCCATGTGTTCTTCTGCCTGTTTTTATTTAATTCTTTTTTCTCCCCTCTCTCTTTTTCCTCTGCAGCAATGACAATGCAGTTCATTAGTCATCGGTTCCCTGATTACCATGACCCAACTATAGGTGAGTAGAAGTTTTTCTCCCCTTCATCGCTTTTCAGTTTTCCTGCTTGTGTGAAACTGTGGACAGTTTTCAGAAGCTGCTTCTAAAAAGCCTTTAGATACAACCAAGATTTGCAAACTTTAGATTGCACCTTAATTTTGTGATGACAATTGAGTTATGTTGTGGTTTTACTACAGATACTTCTTCCTGATGTTCTTTATATAAAAATCTCTTTCAAAAACAGGGTTCTGCATTCATTCACTGTAACTAATAATGTTGTGCATTTAAAACTGCAGAATATGAAACAAAATTACTAAAGAATATGAAAACCCCAATCTGGAGTGGGATTTGTTATTCTGATTTTCTTAAGTTCTGTTATTTTAGTGTTATTTCTTAGTATTAAAGTTTTAGCTGACCATCAAATAACATCAAATAACTACTCAATTTAATAGAGTTGTATTAAATCTCTGGGTATACACACTTTATTAACTTTGTGGGCTTTACCTACTTCATAAACTTTTTTTAATAACAGAAATTCATACATATTTACTTTACACTTTTTTACAATATGTTTTTATCTGAAATAAACTTTAAACGCTAAGTGACTGTCAGAACTTCATATTTATTCATTTAAGAATGCCTTTATTACTTAGTTATACGTTCACTTATTTACACGATCCATGTGCAATATTTAATTACAACAAGGAAAAGATGGCAGAATCTGAGTCTAATAAGTGGAGAAGGCACTAAAACCATCCTCTTTTACAAAATATTCTTTGGGGGATAAAAGGAAATCAGTTCCTCTCAATGATTTTTATTTTTATTATTTTCTTTGAAATTTTCAAATATTTCAGACTTCTATAAAATTATTATAATGATATACAGAGCAAACAATGACAGCTTTTATTTTTATTTTTGTTTCTATAGTATTCCACAGTTCCTGGATTTTAACTATTAGTATATTATACTGTATTTTAACTATTAGTAAATTATCCTAATTTTAATAATGAAAAAATATGCAAACTCTTTGTGTCAGTAGTAATTTTATAACTGTTTAAAAAATTGGAAAACACCAATGGAATGTGTCAGCTCTAGAGAAGGCAAAACTACTGTGGAATTGCTGCAAATTCATTTATTGTTCTCAGAAAAAAAAATGAAATCATTAAATCTAATTGGGAAAAAAAGAACATTATTAGCTATCGACATCATTAAGTTGTGTACATGCATCCATCTCTATTATTAGCTATCCACCTGCCATCAGCATTTATCCCTATATTGTATTTCATCATAATCTTAACTTATTGGTCTCTAGACACCACCACAATATGAATAATAGATAATCATAAAGAGAAGGAAAACTTATGATGCATAATTATGATTCTAAGTACATACTGCAGGAATACCTTAAGGACCTGATCAAGATGAAGGTCTCCTTGAGTAAGAAAGTGTTTCTACTCAGTAAAAGCAACACTAAAGAAGAGGAGAGAGGGTAAAAGTGAACAGGGAATTTTTGAATTCTATCTCACCCAGCTGGCTAGACACAGAACTGGAAGTATAAGTTTTTCTCTTCGGCACTTCTCTTTCTCAGAACATGATGAGGATATCCTGAAAAAGTCTTACTACTATCTGGGCTCCAAAACACATGCTAAACAGAAGAGAATACTCTTGGGCTAAGTATGTATGGTACCTTCTTGGGTAAATTTGTGGTATGATTCCTTAATATTGAACATAAAACTGAAAAACCAAGTAGAAGGAATCACTTGCTGTCACATTTGTAATAACAAACACATAATTTTCAAATTACTGAAAGCCCATTGAAAAAGTTTATACCATTGAGATTGTTTTTACTACTTTTACTCTACTCACACAATTAATCTCATGTTTAGTTATACATTGGTACATCCACTGGTAAGGATATTTTTACTATTTAGACCATCAGCCTTAAATAAAGAAGGAGATCCAAAATGAGCACTCCCATAGCCAAAACTATGCTGATGTCGGGAGATACCGGCAAAAAGATTATTCCTCAAAAGTCATGAGGAGGTAGACACAGATGCTTTATCATGGAGAAGTTATCATCTAAGATCAGAGCAGTGATCTCTCTAGTCAGAGTTTTGTTTCTCACTGTAACCCAGCAGCAGATGATGCAGAAATTACAAAACAGGCCACATATGAAATCTACATTCAAGCTGGCTGAGCAACAAAGAAGAAAATTAAACATAGTTTTTCCTCTCTCTGAGCAATCCCTGATCTCTCTGGATTTCAATTTATTACCTTTCCCTTGTGCTATACATTTCGGGCCTCTTCCATTTCTCATTAATTTTTTTATTTTTTATGGAACCTATGGGCACACTGGCCTCACTTTTATCTGTGTACTGCTTTGGAAATACCTAGTTCTGGGTACCCATGGTTTTATTTTTAAAGAACAGAGGTTTCTGTGGAGGTCACTGAATGGGTAATATTGTCCAGAAAAAAAGTTCTATACTGCATTAAAGTGATAATACACAGATTCCCTGTGTTAATCAAACTGTTGAGACTGCAGTTCTCCAGTTGAGAATTGAGATAAGGTGGATTCTCTCATTTGCTTGACATGAACATAAGAATCTAATAAATATCTACCTTTTTTTTTTTTTTCTTTTCTTTTTTCCTGATGTTCTTGCATTACCTATCACATTTTCTTTGTTTTCTATGGTATGGCACTACCTATTAAGTTTTCTTTGTTTTCTATGGTATAAAATTGTGGTGGCAGTTACCATGATGCTCAAATGTGCAAATTTAGCCAAGATTTAAAGACGTAGCACTGACAGAATCAATGCTGTCAGCACTTGCATTTGATGGGGCTTTTTCTAATTAATTCTCCTAAAACAAGTAGATGGGCAGGGGGTAGTGAAATAGAGGGGCCCTTGTAAACAGAGTCATTGCTCCTGAAATCCCAGAAATATATCACTTTCAGTTTTAAGGGCAAGTTGTTTGATGACCTTGGGGCTACCAAAAAATTGATAATTACTTTGTCATTTTTAACTTTTTATCGTCCACTTTATGCATTGGCATGGAAGTAGAATAACAATTTCAGCTGATTTTTATTTCTGTAGATTCCTGTGAAATAGTTTGTCATCTAGGTAAGACTAGGGGGTAATAAACTGTTCCCAAAACACATGAGCATAGCGCTGATATAGTCTGGTTGATATCCTGGTGGGAAAGCAGAGCTAAATCACATTCAGTTACAAAATACAAAAGTTCCACAAAGCCATCTTGCATGGTCAATTAGGAACACATAAAAACTCTGAAACCAGGAATATACAGCAATTTTTACATTGACTTAAAAATAAATGGCTGTTAATTGGCTCTCTTTGTTTCATTGCATAAAATCTGAAATCTTTTCAATGCTAAGAATTTTTCTGAGTTTCTTTTTCACATAATGAACACATTTTATATTCTGGCCTGCTCTGGCTTCTGAAGGCTCTTAGAAAGTTTTTCTTGTCCTCCTGATTTTATTTGCATTTTGTACTTTATCTATAAACTGTTATTATAGTAAGTCTTAAGGGGAGATAAATTGTTGTATTGTGGGGTACTTTTTGTATTTTTTTTTTTTTTAATCTAATACAACATGGGGCTATGGTGAAAACTGCTTAGTGATACTGATCAGATAATGCAGAGTCCTTTCACTTTAATATGCTGCCAAATGTACTTCCCCTTCCCAATTCTGCTCCCCTCTAAACACACTGTTAGAGATTTATCCTAAATGTTGTACAGTAATAATCTTGCAGCTTTGAAGATATGGAGTGTTATTTTTCACCTTTTTTTGTGAGCGTCCCCAGGAACATGGATTTTCCCTATCATTCCTTCTCATTGTGTTTCACCATTATACCACCAATGCATCAGAGTTTTCTCTTCCTACAATGACTCATATCTCTAGCAATACAGTAGAAATATACAATAAGAATATAATGGTGCTTTGTACTTGTAATTTTTTATTCTGTTATCCATTGATATTTATGAAATATTACAGGGCATCTTGATTGCAGGGAGCTACTGCTTCTGTTTGAGGTGATGCAGAATTTTTGCTCAAAAGATTTTAGTTTCTACATTGTGGGATACATATGTTTATAGATTTGTATGTTACACATACATATATTTCAAATGTGTTAATTTTGGTCTTGAAAGGGCTATGCAGATAGGTTTAGAATTATTTACATTTTTTTCCTCTATATATTTATGATTTATGAAAGGACATCTACACTTTTGAAGAATTTAATGGGTGTTGTGATGTCACAAAAGTGCAAGATTTTCTTAAAGATCACTATAAGTTTATATGAAGGAAAAGGCTGGGGTTTTTTTGTTTAGGTTTCTGTTTGTTTGTTTTTGTTGTTGTTGGCTTAGGTTTTGGGTTTTTTTTATGTTTGCTGGATTTTGGTTTGGTTTGGTTTTCCAAGTACGCAGAACATTTTTATTCCAGTAAGAGTTTATTGGAATAAATTACCTGTACATTGTGGAACAGGCATAAAATATCAAAATAAATTTGTACAATAAATGTTCCATTTAGTTGTAGGAAACTTTCTTTTATTTCATCTGATTTTCTTAGTTTGGAAAAGCTGGTAAGATTTTGAGAAACTCAAACTGCAGACATTTTATACAGATATAAATAAGTGTGCGTACGCATAAATAGAGAAATAAATGTGTCAGTATGCATTAAAATATAGAGTAAACCTTGATTAAAAAGTTAAATGCTACCTGAAATGCTAATTTTAATGCTGTCACTTTGAGTTTAATGTCACTTCAGGATGAAATGGATATAATGGCCATATTTTAGGCTTGCTTCAAGCATCGCAGTACAAAATTTTCAGACAGAAACATATGACTTTTGTAAGTAAAGGGAGAAGGGAAGGGTAAAATTACTATTAGGCTGTATGCAGGAAAAAAAAAATCAGAACTTAGCACTTTGTGAAAATGAAATTATTTTAGCACATATTTAATATTTAATTGTAGTCAACAATGGGCATAAATTCCAAATGGCAGTGGATGTGATAATTTTCTGGAACAAATGGCTGAGAGCAATTTACAGTCTGCACAGTCTTTGGCAACATCACAGAGAGTTAATGCAAGTGGAGTGTCAGGAAAGGAAGCATGACATAGAGCAGCAAACTGGACAGGCTCCAAGATGCTCATTAACCATGTGACTAATCTTAAAATGAATACATAATGCAAACACGATGTGAGAGCAGCTTCCTGTTTTGGTGAGATATCACTGCATGAGATTGTGTCAAATGAGCAGTTGAGGGCATTAAGGCTGTGTCAATGTCAAACTCTAATTGAAATGGGTGTGGGATGGAAGGCATTCTAGCATTAAGCACATGAATTTCCATGAGGTTTCCTAACGAAGTGGTGCATTCACCAGTGCATCAAATAAAATGCATTTACTCATCTTCAATAAGATGTTGGAAATATGGGGATGAATTTCAGGCAGAAAATATATAAAAAACAGCTGGAAATATTCTAAATTTTTATAATGCATACCAAAGAATGCCAGTGATATAAAGATTATATCTGTTTTGAAGGTACAATAACGAAAAAGGATAAAGCAAGGGAAATACAAACTCATTAAAAATTAAAGATAAAAATCTGCTAGATCTGTGGAGAGGCATATAGCCACAAATCTTCTATTCACATTTATATTTAGGATACAAAAAGTTTCTAGAACATTTCTGCTGTTCTATAAAACATGAATGCATGTGTAGACCATCCCTAAATTAATTCTCATTCTCTTTTTAATATAGAATATTAAATATTTAGTTTGGACTGAGCATGCCACCACTAGATTTGAGCCCCAAAATAGTTTGTTTTCTTTTTATTTTCCTTTTTTTTTTTTTTTTTGTTATTCTTTCATTCATCATTCTCCATATATTTATTAGCCTTATTTGAGATGGGGTAAAAAAATCATATAAAATGATCAATTTTTCTTCAAGGACTGTCTCCTAAGGGTATTCAGACTGATTATGCAGATGTAGCAGTATTGCCTGTGTTTATTTTCCCTATTCATCGTTGTTCAAAACAAGAAACAAAGAATGTACGAGAATACTGGTGCACATTTGAACCATATCCTTAAACTTCTGTGTTTATTTTTCATTTTGCTGTCTGATGGTATTATTTGTACTATTAGGAGATTAATAGTCACTTTTGGTGTAAAGCATTTTGACTTTTGTATACAAAAAAGAGCAGAGATTATGGCTACTCTGTTTGACTAAGGCTCACATTTAGACATCCAAATCATAATGTCTGCATATGAATCATGTATCTTCATTCCAATTATGTGAGATTCAGGGAGATTTGGAAGTAAGGATTCAGTTCTTTGCTCACTCCATTTATACCTGTTTGTAGGAGTCATTTGAGATCCTCTGGAGTGTGTCCAGAGAAGGGAACAGAGCTGGGGAAGGGTCTGCAACAAAAGTCTGATGAGAAGTGACCAATGGAAATGTGGGGGCTCAGCCTGGAGAAATGGAGCCTCAGGGGGGTCCTTCTGGCTCTGCACAACTCCCTGACAGGAGGGGGCAGCCAGTGGGATGGTCAGCTCTTCCTCCAGGGGACAAAGGACAGGACAAAAGGAAATGTCCTCAACTTGCTCCAGAGAAGGTTTACATTGGATATAAAGTAGTTAAGTAGTTCTGGGTGGTTTATTGTTGTTGGTTTTTGGTTGTGGTGGTCTTTTTGTTTGTTTGATTGGTTGTGGTGGTTTTTTTGTTTGTTTGATTGGTTGGTTTTTTGTGGTTTTGTTTGTTTGTTTGTTTGTTTGTTTTCCCTGAAAAGGTATTAAGCAGTGGCACAGGCTGTCAGGGCAGTGATGGAATCACCAGTCCTCATCCCTAGTGGGATTTAAAAGCCCTGTAAGTGTGTCAGCTGAGGACATGGGTTAGTGATGGGTTTGACAGTGCAGGGTTAACAGTTGGACTCAGTGACCTCGGGGCTCTTTTCCAACCTAAAGTGTCCTGTGAAGCATTCTGTGCCCTGCAATCCTGCTTTGGCTCAGGATCCCAACCCAGAAGGCTGTAGATCTTCCATAGGTCATGTACAGCTGATATTCCTGCAGGTGTGACACAGGATCTGTGGATCACTAGAGCCATTCTAGTCCAGTGAATGAAAACCAGAAAAAAATCCCAAGAGCATATCAAACATCAAGACTCCAGTGTGGGTAACTAGATAGCATCCATACTTCAGCATAAGAAGATATTAGCTGCCTTGCATCTAGACACATAATTTGTAGGTTTCCAAATCTAGATGCCTAAAGATGAATTGTGGTGCCTTCTCTGACAGCTTGTCAGAACAAGGACCTTCACTGTGATACCTCTCAGAGTGTCTGGAGAGAGGAAAATGAAGTGAGACTTGCTGTGCACAGTCCTTGCTAAGGTGGCAAAAGAAAGGAGACCAGTGTCTTGTGTCTGACAGTATAGGTTCTCCCATAGTAAGAGAAAAATAAGCCAAATATAGAAAAGTAGGGAATAGCATTGAAAAATTAAGAATGGATAAAGTGCCCAAACTGCTCAGTTAGTTTAGATTTTAAGGAGACAACAACACACCTTCTGCTTAGTGTTACTATTTCACCCTATTGTGGAAGAAAATACAAATTCTTTGAAAGTAGAGAGAGGGGAGACTGGAAAATCACAGCAGATTTTTCTCTCTCTGATGGAAACAATTTGACTTGAAAACCAAAAGCAATCCCATTTCTCTTTGAGATATTTCTTTTTTAAAGGCAGTATTTTCTCTCTAAAGTGCACATTAATGATAGTTGGATAATCTCTCAACATTTCAGTCTGAGATACATTTGTCTTAGATGAAGTGTCAGATTATGATAAAATTTGATTCTTTCTGTTGAGAACTTCAGTGTTTTTCTTGTTAAAGGAATAGTCTAGTCCTATTCTAAACATGCTGTGTTACTCAGATATATGATCTGCTCCGATATTAAGCTTTCTTCTTTGAACTTTGCTTTCATAAGACAACTATTCAGTTGTAAATTGTTTTCAATCTGATAAATTCATGCAAGAAATTATCAAAGCAACAAGTTTCATTTTTCTATCTGTACTCAAAGGGAATCATCCCTAAAATCCTGGTCATAATATTAGTGTGCAACAATCAGATTTTCTTACAGATACAACTCATGGAATTATTTTGATGGCTGTCTTCATCAGGTGACAGTTCATCTTCATCAGGTGACAGTTCTTTTTCGATTAACACTTTAGAACACCAGGGAAATACTACTTCATCTACTAATTTTCTTTTAGTAACATCTGTGATACAATCAATATCAGAGAAGCAAATGCAGTTGGTGTCTTTTTAGAGAGTAGGTGTCCCAGGGAGCTGGTTCTCCTGCCATCATCTCCCCTCTCAAGTCACCAAACACCTCCTCAAAGTTTGGATGTTGATCAGAGCACCTTGATGAGAACTTTGGCTTGCCCTTTAGCCTTGGTGATGCAGCGGTCTGTGTCCGTCTCACATACCCTTAGAAAACTGATCACAGCAGCTCTACTGACAGATTCACTTCAGGCACAACAGTGCTAGACAGGAGCTACAGCTGTGAGCCCCCGCTTCACCCCTGTGAAGTCTCAGAGGAGGAAATAGTGTAGAGATCAAGTGCAGAGATATCTATCTGGAACTATTAATATTATAATATATTAATATACATAGATATTATATTAATATACATAGATATTAGTGTCTCTATGTAGCTATTAATACCTGGAGCTATTTTTTACCCTAAAACATGGACGAAGAACCATGTATGAGCTATCACCTGCTAGGAACAGAAACTGGAGAATCTGAAACAGTCTGTAGTTTTGTGAGATAAGCCAAATCTTAAAGCTTCTTTGTGAAGAAAAAGAGGAAATCCCACTCTTCATCTCTGCCCTTTTCCCAGTCTCACTGACTCTCTTGGCATTCATTGTACAGTTTTCAAGATGACAATAGTATTCCAAAAGAAAACTAAGCCATCCCAACATGGAATAACTACCTACCAGATTACTGAGTTTAATAATTTTGGTGAAAAAAAAATAGCTCTCAAAGCTCAAAAAGTCAAAAGGGATCATGTAGAAACATATATGTGGGAAAGGGAGGTATTAGTGGGAATGAGAGCAGAAACAGTTTTATATCTGGGACAGGCAAGGTGTGAAAACCTAGACAATTTGGGTGCAATGCTGTAATCTCATGCATTCACTCTCAGACGCCAGTCCACAAGGCAAAATTCCTTTCTAACTTGATCCCTGTCATCAAAAATAACAGTGACAATTACCTGTGCCACTGTGTGGGATTCATCGTCATCACTGTGTGATGGCTATTGTCCATCTACAAATGAGGAAAACTGGTTAAATGGTCTTTTGACCTTACATAGCTCTTTATATTCTCTGTTGGAGCATTTACCTAATCAGAATTACCTTAATTCGTAATCTGCCTGGTGATACAATTTCTCCTTCTCTGTTGTGTTAGAAATTAAGTAAAAATCCCAGTTTTGCCTCTGCTTATTATGGGTAAATCTGGTAGATGGTTTGTGGTGGTCAGTAGAGTTAAATCCAGCTGATGGACAGCTATGAGGGGTGTTATGATTCTATGATTCTATTTCTCTAACATCTCTACTCAGCAAGTGCTTGGAGCTTCCAGCTTCCATGGCTGGAAGAGGATGGAAAGGTGTTTACCCTGTTTGCTGTCACTAGAGATCTATGCTTGCCTCATGGTCATGTGCAAAAAAACACCAATGCTCCTTAGCCACTAATAGTTCATATTTATTATTTTCCATACTCCACTAACTTTCTTTGTGTTAGAAGTAAAATATATTCCTGCCTAGGCCATCTTCTCTTCTTCACTGAATAAAGGGTCAATGGAGGATCAGACTATGGTATATTGCCCTTCTACTTCTTCTGGAAACCTGAGATTAATTGTGTGTATGTTAAATACAGAGAGAAGAAAAATAACCAAAAACTCTAGAAGTGTGACCTTGTGGTTGCTCCTCTTAAGCACTGATTAGTCAGATTAAAACTGAGGAAGGAAGACAAAAGCCTTTTCTTATAAATGTGACAATACAAAAGCATTTTAGTGGTGTATGGTTTTTATAAAAAATAGTAACAATAATGATAATAACAAAAGATTTTTTTCTTAAAATTATTTTATAATATCTGCTATATTCAGGGTATAGAAACAGCCAAGAATACAAACCATTATTATTATTTTTTTTGTCTGTTTTACAAGAAACAGTCTCTTTTTTTCTTCATACCAGCTTTGTACAGGGCAGAAGACCACCAATTCAGCATTGACTGGTTTTGGTCTGACTCCATCAAAAAATCTTTGCTACCGCCTCTTTTGGTCCATCAAGTCTCTGATTGATCCATCTAGTAGATTGAAGCAGCAAAGGAGCTTAAATGGCTCTTCTGCTGACAGAAGAGAATGTTCTCAGAGCTCAGCTCTTCAGTCCTCCTTTCAGACCTGCAATTATGCTCTAATATTAACCCAAAAAATAAATATTGGGGCAATATCTTCTTCCTAGGTTCTCTGCTGTCTTGTAGTAGAGTCTCACTGGCACATTCTCATTAGGTTGAGCCTCTCATATGATCTGTGGAATTCAGCTCTGAATCTTTTGATCCTGACTGATTTTGGTTTGCATGTGGATGTGCAAAACCAGGAGGATTTATATATTTACCCAGAAACACTATCTACAGTGAAGTCACACACATATTGCATTTTCTAATTAGCCATGTAAGTATACAAAGTGATAGAGCATGATTATCTCACCCTAACATCTGCATCTCACGTTAGTTAGATGAAGAATGCTCCCAAATGTGAAATACAATAAAGAAAGCCTAGGTTCTTGGGGTTAAAGTAGGGTGGAGTGTCATGTTATGTGGCAGCTGAGCATGTCCAATGTCCTGGGAATTATATGGCTGAAGCTGGAGTGAGCACCAAACTCACTCTGTGGCCTTATCCCAGTGGTTCTGCCATGGGTGCCACAACCCTCATTCAGTGATTGCAGTCGCCATTAGGGTCATGAACCTGAAGCAAGACTTGCAGCCCATGAACAGGGAAAACTCACTTACCTATATCTGTATATTATGATTAGAAGAATTATTCTATAAATGATATTTGAAATTGAAAGAGACACCCATGCCATGGTTTTCTAGAGAAGAATGGTTTATCGCACTCAATTCAAAATTCTTCGTCGCAGGACAAATGTTTCCATTAACCTTTCTTTTATGGAAGCCAGCAACCATCTATCTACACCTTACTAAATCCAAGGCAACATCCGTGCTTATAACCATGCAGATGCAACCAACTTGCTAATTACTTCCCCTGACATGACAAGAAGTGAATTTGTAGCTGTCAGATCCTCCCACTCAGTAGCACAAGCACGGACTTGAAAGGGTAGTGAAATTGCTACCTGCTATTCTTGTTCTCCAAGATAAGGACACTTGGACTCCTGTTAATTATCATGTTTTGATTAAACAGAAGTACTTCGTTCACTTTGTTCATATACACCTTTGAAAGAAATGAAATTTTTCTCAAACAGAGAAAGTTATGATATGCTTTTATTAAATATTAGTAGCATTATCTACATTGCAAGCTGTTCCTAACTGCAAGTGCAATGGTTTGCCTGAGTTATCTTTAACCTTAAGTAGCAAAATTGCTAGCTTTTGCAGAGAAATTGTAATTTCTCTGCAAGAGCTAGTCCTGAGAAAAATAGCTTTATTCACTTAGGTGAGGGACACTTGACAAAATTTAGCCTGTTTAGATGACTGAAAGTTCTGATGAAGAGCTGAGTGAGTTTTCTGGGCAACAAACTGTCCTATAAAATAATTAGTACAAAATTGGTAGCATATGTGTGTATTTGCAGATTAAAATAATGAATAATGGCTTTGCTGATTACAGCAATTGCATCGTAACTAAAAGCTGCTTCATTGGACCAAATTATTCAGATCAACAGTGTCAGTCTTTCCTTTAAATCCATGCTGTATCCCAGAAGAAAGTTGTTTAGAGGAGGTGACTCAACCCAGAAGAATTCTATGTTTCACAGTATGTTGATATGTAAGAATGGAATGAGCTTCTCCATCCATGTGTTTGGGGAAATGAAGGAAGAGGGGTGCACTGTTTTCTAGACTTCATCTTGGTTATATAAATTGTAAAATAAATTTATCTTGATCAGAACTTGTAACCACTCTGTGGCCTTGTATAAAAGCATTTTGCTTTAATTAATAATAATTTTATTTTCGAGGAGAAACACTTATCTGCAACTAGAAAATAAAATGTGCCAAACAGTAAAAAAATAATGTATAGTATAGTAATATAAAAATACCCAGTGTTTCTGTAGAAGGAAATATTTGAGTTGGTGTTTTTTTGTGCTTAATTTTCAATCTGTTAATAGCCCTAATATATTCCAGAATTGGGTAAACACACATACACTGTTATGCTTACAAATGCTACTGTAATTTATAAAGTTTGAGCCCTGATGACAAAGATTTGACTGGGTGCAACATGCTGCAAGACCAGACAAGGTAGCAATGAGTTTGCCTTGCTGGCTACCAAGGTTTCTATATTTTTACCTCCTTTGTCTAAAAATAGATGCCTTACATTGAATTTTCTATTGGACATTGTGCTTTTTTCCCCTGTTGATTATTCCATACAGAAGAAAATCTATCCCATTAAAAATTGTCCAACACAATCATTCTTAATTTTAGCTCTTTTTGAAAGTTGTACAGACCATTGCTTCCTTTTCCAACTCCTTTGTTAATAAACATCATGATCATGAGAACCCAAAAGGAGAAGAGAAACTGCATTTAACTGGCTCAAAGTTCAATTCCCTCAGATTTATGATCACACAAAACATTTTAGAGCACAGATAATGCTGGGGGGGGGGGGGTTTGTTTGGGATTTTTTTTTGTTTGTTTTTGTTTTGTTTTTTCTATTTTTGTACTTATCATAGACTAAGTGAGATTAAGCTGCTTTTGCTTCCAGTGCTTTTCAGCAAAGAATGAAAAGGCACCACAGTAATGAAACAGGAAGCTGACATTCAAGAAGAGGTTCTTGTACACATCTATAGGTAAAACTGAAAAAAAAAAAATAGAAGATGGAATGTGCAATGGATAACCCATTTCCCAATTTTAAAGGTACTGCATTTATTTCAGGTCACCAAGAATACAGGCATGTACTTACCCAAAGCTGAAAATCCATCAGGCTGCTTCAGCAGCTCAGTGTTATCAGTCCTGCCCTGCAGAGCGCAGATCTGAAACATTAGGCAGCCCAACAAGAGGGAGAAAGTTAATTTGAGAGCAGCTGTTTTAAGACAGATACATAATGGCATTAGGAGAGGAGCACTGTGGTGAGGTGAGAGCTGAACAGAAATGCCCATTAGGCTGAGGAAGCTTTTAGGTGAATTATTGGAAACAGATGCAGCCAAAGCCTGAGATAAAGGAGTCAGACAAGAGTATGGTGAAGGTGGCTGTTAAAAACTACTAATAATGAATAGTCAGGCTGCATGAGATTTACTGGGCCTAAATTGAAGTTTTTATTCTGCTACAACAATTCTGGATGTTCAACAGGTTAGCCCAGAGGGATTTTGAAATCCACACCCCTGGAAGTGTTAAAGAACAGGTTGGACAGGGCAACTTTAGTCCAGTGGAAGACTTCCCATGCCAGAGAGTTAGAATGAGATTCTTTTAGGTCCCTACCAATTCAAACAATTCTGTGATTTTGATTCTATGCACTATGACCCTCTCTAAGCATTTAGACACAGCTTTTCATTGATTAGGATTAAACGCAGAGACTTTTTTTTGAGGATCTGGACATAATCTAGTTGTGCTTCAGCTTTCCATTGAAGATATTAGCAGTTCTTATATTAGGAGGACAAATTGTTCTGCTCCTTTGTTTTCAAACATAGATAATAGAATAATTATTTTTGTTTGTTTATTTTTAATTGTTTTTATTTGCATCTTCACTCTTTGAAATTATGAATTATTTTATGAACTGCAGAATCACAAAAAAAATTTCATTGGAAGAGTCTTCAAACATCATTCATTCCAACTCTGCTGCCATGGGTAGGGATACCTTCAACTGGACCAGGTTTCTCCAAGCCCTGTCCAATCTGGCCTTGAACTCCACCAGGGAATAGGCATCTTCTCTGGGGAACCTGTGCCATTAAGAACACAAGGATAATATTTACATGCCACTGAAAGAACAGAAACCTCTAAAACAGAACTCAGCAGTTAGTTAAAAGCATGTCATAACACTGAACAAAGGCTAAGTAAAGGGAACGTGTTTTCAATTGAAACTAGGGAGAGATGGAATCTGCAACAGTAGTACGTACTTGAATTTAGCAAAGCCATTTGAAAACATTACAGAATATTTTATAAAGACATACGTGGCCAAAGCCTTGGTTCAGTATATTATCTGTAAATATGGTTATGGCAATTTGAATGCTAAAATAGAAACAGAGAGACAGAGAGTTCTGTATTTATTATCATGTAACTGAATACGTAATGAATAAATGAATTAATTCCTTTTATGATAAGCACTTAACATGAATAATGCTTTATTTTTTCTCAGATTATTTTAATTTTCTCAAGGCCTACACTATAGGTTTTTTATAGGCTAGCAGAGAAGTAATATCTGCATTAAATGCTGCATTACTTACCCACGTCACTTTCTTAGAATCAGCTGATGTGTTCAAAACATATGGTTACAGAGGGAAATGTTTCTAGCTGTGGATTTAAAAAGTTTTTTTTTTTCCTCTCTCTTCTGCAAATCATTATCAAGATTCTTCTGGCTGAAATAATGTCTGTTACCATCACTTTTGTAGGCTGGTAACAGGCAACATGTGCTGTTAACATGGAACTGAGTGAAACCTGAAGGATCTGACAAAGACATGACAAAGCTAAGCAAATGACAAATGGCACATACAGCTCAATGCTGAGAAACAAAAAAAAAAACAGCAGCCCTGGGAAGAAAAGTATGAAGTACTCCTAACTGCAGTTAGAATCACAGAATCACAGAATAAACTAAGATGGAAGGGACCCACAAGGATCAAGTTGGCACAAGTCCCACGTCTGGCCCTGCACACGACATCCACAAGAATCACACCATGTATAATGATATAACAGAGCTGGAACTAGAATATTTAAATATCCTGGCTATTGGCCTAGTACTAATATCCCTACTTGCATTATTTTAAAGTATACTGCTATCTACACAAGTATTTACAAAATAAAAGGCAATCAAATCTGTCAGCCCTGCTCCTATAAACCACCCATTGCTTATCATGTGAGCAGAGCTTATAGGAAGGCAACCCCTGTGACTTGGTGTCCTTGTCTGCAAAATGCTGATAGCAACACTCACCCAAATTGTAAAACACTCATAGTCCAGGAAAATAATTATATGCTGAGAGAGGTTTTAATAGCAATGTATTTTGATGGGTAATTCCTGTGACATGCATATTCTTATCTCAAAGAGGAGGAGTTTATGTGTAGTATTTGGTATAGTTGTTTATGTCTCTGTTCATCCCGTCTTTTCATTTAAAAATTCATTGCTGTAAATAGAAACAGCACCCATACAGCCAAAGACTCATGACCATCCTACATTCAGGAGCATTGTTAAATTAAAATGCATTTTTAGCAGATAATCTAACCACACCAAGAGCTGTGTCTCCTGCTGTTGCTTTGGCACAGAGAGAGAACAAGAGGCAGAATTCCAGGTGTGGCAGACTGAGCTTGAACTCCTTCTCCTGGCTTGACACTTCCTCAATCAAATAAAATATCTTTTGGCTCACCTATATACGTGAATCTGATCATTTTAAACTGCAATTGGTATTGTACAAGACAGAAGAGGAGAGATTTTATTTAGAAGGTATAGGGGCAGAATTAACAAATGGAAGAAAGAAGCATGTGACCTATATTTCAGGGACTGGAACATGTCTGTAATGCAGACGAAAACTGCCCCCCACACTGAACACCATTCAAATCTATTTGTCTTGAAGCAGATACCTGCTCATAACTGAAAATGTATTTTGATATAATTTTTTATGAATTCAACTTCTCTAAGATAACTGGTCATAACACAACCTTGCTTTAATTACTATATTTCTGTGTCCAGAATTATGTCCTATAAAAAAGAAATTTGAAAAAAGATCTGATCTTGCATTAATTTTATACACACACATAAAAAACAAAACAAAACAAAACAAACCAGCCAGACAACATAAAGTGTAAAGATTTTTTCTTTGCTTTTCTAACACTGCAAAGAGCAATTAAAATATGAAAAAAAAAGATGTTAAAAAAAGCCTCTCAAGAACCTTTCTTGATTTAATGTTGATATTCAGTAAAAGAGGAAAATATTTAAAATTAAAAAGAAATACGTACCATTCAGAAAACAGTTGGATCTCTATTTGTTTTGTCCCACTATGCAATACATTAAAGTCAGTATTCATTAAAGTCATATAATATCATTCTCTGAGAAGAATTTTGTATCTATTTTCATTTTTATTTTTAATCTTTGCAGGAAATAAGAGCCTAAAAATATCAACCTTATATGTAGAAAAAAGAAAAGAAATGATCTGTAGCTGTACAGTTCATATATCCACACATTGTTCTGATAACAAGGATGTGGGAGTTTAGTTTTGTTTTCTTTTTGGTACCCTAAAAATGTTCATTCTTGCAGCCAGTGTTTGAAACACGATTAGCAATATCAGTGAACTCCATCCACAGGTTTGTTCCTGCAGAATTTTACCCAAACCAACAGCTGAGACTTTGTTATTAACCTCACAGAAAAAGACTGATCCTGAGCTTACTATGAACAATATAGCAACATTATAGTCTGATTATTGCCTGATGTCTGATTAGCATTCATCTCTATTTTAATTTTTTTTAATGCTTTACTGAAACAGCAGCTAGATTTTGGCCTTGAATACTACTCCTTGTAAAGGGTGTAAAACATAGAAACACATGGTTTAGCACGTCCTAGTTAAGCTTTAAAGGAAGCATTATATTCATATAAATTAATTAGGTGAAAGAAAATGTAGTGTACTCAAACACTGTGAGTAGTGAAAATACAAGACACCATTTTTAATCCAGATAATTTTTAAAGGGAGGATATTAGAGTATGATTTCATTAGTGTTCCTGATGAAGATTTTCCCTTCTTTTTTTTTATGTGCATTTAGATGCAGTTTCATAAGAGCATCCTCACTTCTGTTCTTCTCTATCATGTGAGCAGCTTTTTCCTGCTCTTTACAGCAAGGTCTCAGAGCTTCTTTTCCCTTACCATGAGCATAAATTGTACCGTGCTACCTGGACTAAAAAGACCAACTACACAGTAGTCCCTACTGAAATCCTCTGTACATGGAAATGTGTAAAAAAAAAAAAAAAAGTGTAAAAAAATAAAGGATTTCTGCTTAACCTCACAGCCACCAATCAACCAAAAATATGAGTCCAAGACACAGATTTATGCAACTCTTGATCTCTAGGAAGTAGTTTATTTCCAGGTTAATGCCTCTGCCTCATAATTTGAATAAAATAAAGATATTTGCCTATGTACTAGATAGAAAAGAGAATTAAAACTCTATTTACATTACTTTCTGAGATGAAATCGCAGTTTAAAAGTACAAATTGTAGATCAGAACTAAGTGGTACAGCTCTTCCTCTTGATCTTTATGACATGATATGGGAAACATGACTTTCAATTTTTTCAATTTCAATTTTTTTCAAAATTTTCAGTTTTTCCAATTTTCAATTCAATGCATTTTTCTTCTGCCTGATGCCTTGGAAGAAATGAAATGCCCAGATCAGTGAATCTGCAGGTAAATGGAAAGGCAGTATCTCTCAAAAGAGTGACTGTGTTTGAGCATTAAGAAGGTGATAGCTCATGAGTGGATGCTATGATTTGTTCTCTGATATGAGGGTGCGTTGACTCAAGACTGATTTCTTTGGCAAGTCTGTGCTTTAGGACTTCCTCTTAAATGTGTGACTGAAGAAATTTAGGAGTTAAAACTCCCACTATTTTTCATCTACATGGAGGCTGAAAATACCCCTGCTACCACACTCCAGCTGAGGATATTTTTAGGCTTCTCTTTATTATCTATACTATTCTGCTTTTTGCACATAGGCAGAGATAATGTTACAAAGAAAATTCATATCTCCTTCTTGTTCCATCTCTACATTTCTTTAGGCAAAAACAAATATTACATGTGAAAAGCACTTGCCTAGAAAACCATTTAGATTCATGTACTTGGTCAAAGCATAACAAAGTATGTTTCTCCACCACCAACAGAGGACATCAACATATATCAAGAATGAAAAAGGGACAGTGATTCTAATATTCCTTTGTGAAATGTTTTGAAGTCAGTAGTTAAGGAAAGCAAAATCAATGAAAATGACAAAATGTCTTTATGCATTCAGTGTTATGTCTGCAAAGTAAAAATATTATAAAGATACTCTGACTCCAGCTTTTAACAGTTGAAGCTTTACTGATGACAGTGACATTATATCAGGGTACACCTGGAGTAGCTCAGCAGGGCAGATATCTTACATTCACTTACTGAAAGTTGTGGCTTATATTTAGAGGCTAGTGGGCCTTTTAGTTATAGCTAACTCTGAATTTGTAATCCTTTCTGTGGGGAAAGAAAAGAAAAAAAAAAAAAGGAAGATTTATCTAGTTTCATTTTTATCCAAATAAAATGTAAGTTGGAAGATTTTCCTCCACACTGCCTGTTTTAAAGCTTCTATATAAAGATTCATATTGGTCTAAGTGAAAAGAGAAGTAGGACCACTGGCTTTAGAGAATCCAGCTGCAGAGCCAAAAATACAAGCTAAATTTATGAAAGTCATATGTTAATTATGTACTCAGTAATGTAATGCAAATGAACACTCACCTGCATGTAAGTACATTAATAATACTTTACAGTACCAATAAAATGCATATGAAGGAGATATCATGTTTGATTTTACATTTTGCTTTTAATTTTTGGTTAACTTGC
>VWYO01014101.1:11777-47312 GCA_013400275.1 Rhadina sibilatrix | reverse complement strand
AAGAAGAAAAAATAAAAAGAAAATAATCTACTGCTGGTAGGTTGTATTGCCATGCAATAATAAATTACTTAAACTGCAAGTAGTCCAAATCATTTTATATGGTCCCTCTTTGCCCCACAGTTTCTCATTCAGCTATCCCAAAAAAAAAGATCTAGTAATAAAAACACATGGTGGTTGGAGTGCTCTGGTTTTCTCATCAAGGTAATATATCAATTAATTAAACCTTAACAATTAATTAAGCCTAGGGGCCATTTTAATATCAATGGGATTAGGTATTTTTTTAAAGAAAGTCATGTGCCTATTTGCTGAATTGAGGCCTAAAATACAGAGGAAAATACTGTATGTGATTATGTCATAAAAGACAGAAATCCTCTGGCTAGACAGGAGGGGTCTGAGTTGAGGCTGTACAGACTTGCATCCAAGTGCTTTCATTTTTTTTTCTT
Organism: Rhadina sibilatrix; assembly: GCA_013400275.1. Taxonomy (NCBI): domain Eukaryota; kingdom Metazoa; phylum Chordata; class Aves; order Passeriformes; family Phylloscopidae; genus Rhadina; species Rhadina sibilatrix. The sequence continues at coordinate 46,869 of VWYO01014101.1, read as the reverse complement.
CTGCTGGTAGAAAGCAGTTTTTTCCACACATTTATAGTGTTGTACGATGCAACATATATATTATGGCACAAACTGGAATATCCCAAGAATTCCAGCTCCCTGCCATATAATCCCATATTATGATCTCAGTATTATTTCAACAGTGATTGGGAGCCTGTTGCTGAGGGTCTCTGCTGGGACTGACCCTCAGGACAGGTCCAGCCACAGGCTCATGATGGTTAATATCATTTCTCAGGTGCAACAAATGCACTTGTCTTGCCTTCACACTTCAGTGCACTTCCAGAGCACAGTGCCAGTTGCAAAAGCCACTCATGCTCTGCATGATTGTTCAATTAAAGAGCACAGATAATTTCCAAGACTATTTCAAGTATAAACACAGGCCAGTAGCTATGCACCTTTTAATCTTACAAAGAAAATACAAGTGTTGAGAGGGGAATGAAATTGAAATTGTGAAGTAAACAGTTTATGCAAATAGTAGTTCAAAAAAACCTTGTTGTTGTTGTTGTTGTTTTGTTTTAATTCTTCTAAATTTAGTTGACAAAATCATGAGCTAAGGGAAGGATCCACAAAGCAGAGTTTCTCCTCCTCTGCCTGCATGTATGATGATTTTGAGTACACAGATTACAGAATTTATTTTTTAAAAGTTTATTCTCAGCATTTCTGGAGATATACAGAACTTTGAATAATTGCTCTGACATACCTGAGCCAGGACCCTGTTTAGACACAGGGAGTCTATCCCAGTAATTTAGACAATCTTCAAACTGAAACTCTTTGCTAGAAAATCTCTTTGAATGTGTCATTGTGGTAAGTAAAAAAACACTCTGTTGCACAGCACCAGCACAACACCTCTGAATCTTTGTGACCTAAGTAACACCTGGGGTCTGTGTTTGAAGGAAGGGAAAGGAAAGAAAGGAAAATTTAATTTCATTTTGAAGGAAGGAAAATTTTGTTTTTGTATTTTGAGGTAGTGTGATGGAAGTGACTCTCTTCTGGTAATACTTTGTAGTGACGATGGATTTCAAAAAGGGACTTTTGAAATAAAACAAGGTTAGGTGCGACTGGAGAGCTTTTGAAAAGCCTACTCCAAACTAGCAAAGCTGTTTCATTTTCCATTCTCTGGACCACTCATATGCTTAAGCAAACTGCACTGTGTTTTTCAGAGGATGCCTATAAAACTCAAGTCCGAATTGATGATGAACCAGCCTATTTGGACATTCTAGACACTGCTGGACAGGTGAGTAATTTTCCATTGTGATTCATTCAATCAGACATAAACTCAAAGATTTTAACCTCGGAGATATTGGACACAGTGCTGAAAACAAGATTGCCTATTCAAACATAAAGGAAGCAGTTGCAGAATAACATGGAGGAATTAACAAAGAGGAAGATTAAAGGAGTGCTGCGCTATAGAACAGTGAAACTTCCAAATCCCATCAGAGGAGACAGACAGGCTGAAATGAACAATAGATAAGAAGATGTTTGTTTCTTTTTCTCCTGTATGCAGGAACATCTATCACAATAATGAAATTAATAAATACTATGTTGATCGTCTTACGTCTTTCTCATTCCTCCTTTTCTATATATATTACAGGAATTTTCTGGTCTACTTGTAGACTAGGAATTTTGTTACATTTTGTCTTCTCCCGACATTATATCTAAATATAAAAGGCTCACCCAAAAGGAAAGATCTTAACGCCAAAAGTAACACACAGTGTTACATATGCAGGTTTTCCAGAGAAGCTGTCCAATCCCTGGAAGTGTCCAAGACCAGATTGGAAGGGGCTTGGAGCAATCTGGGATGGTGAAAGTTGTCCGCGCCCATGGCAAGGGGGTTACAAAGAGATGAAATTTAAAGTTTCTTCCAACTCAAACCATCCCCTGATTCTCCCATTTCTATGACAGGATGTCTTCTGTGCGAAAATCAGCCAGGAAATTAAGCTGCACATACAGAAATGAAGAAGAAAGAGTTAAATACAATAATTTTGTCTATCTGACTCAGTTAATTTCTTTCCACCTCAAGATATTTTTACTGTTCAATCAAAGTGCTGCCTCTTGCTGATCTTTTCTTCAGGTGCCTCTCAGGGTCTGTTCAAAGTCTTTTGTAATCTCTCAAGTTTCCATAGTGTGTGTGTGTGCACCAACGAGGCAATTTAATATATTTAAATAAACAAATAAATATTTGGGAAGCAAAAACCTGGTAACCTTGTTCTCAACTTCCCAGATGACTGAATGCGCCTAAACTGGGCACTGCAAATGGTGGAAAATGCAGTCTGCTGCCAGAAATTTAAAGACAGTTCAGCTATTGTCAATCATTTTCACATATACAATTTTTTTCATGATTTTTGAAATTTTTGATCATGTGAAAAGGCTAGAACTAAAACCTCTCTCTTAATTTGTGGAAGGAGGATACAATTGCCAAGGTTATGAATTTTGCCAAAACACACAGTTGCACGGTAAGAAAAGAAATCCAAATAATTCAGTCAGTGAAAGGTGGTGAGAACAATAGTAGAAAAAAGCTGGAGTTTTATCTCTAAGTTTTATCACTATTAGGAAGCAAAACATCTACAATATTAGAGGTCCATGGTATGTAGTGATCAAGTAATTAAATGTCATGCACATATTTCATAGAATTATAGATTTTAAAAGTTGGAAAGTATCTTTAGGATCATTGAGTCTAACCATTAACCCAACACTTCCCAAGCCTACCACTAAACCATGTCTCCAAGTGCAACAGCTACATGTTTTTTAAAACCCTCAGGGGATGGTGACCCCACCACTGCCCCGACATCCTGGGCCAAGGCTTGATAATCTTTTCAGAAAAGAAATTTGTCATCATGTTCAATCTAAACCTCCCCTGTTCCCTCATCCATTCCTCTTTGTAGCAAGCAGAGACCTGTGGCAGAAGCACCACACTCAGCAGATATATAATCCCAGGTCATTTTACAGCCTGGGAATAGCTATTTTACTTCTATTGAAATTTAAAATGAATCCACCAACTTGATTTGATATGAGAAAATCACTATTTTAAATTCCTCTGTTGTTCCAATGTAGAATGTCATCAGTGAAACATGTTCCCAGTGTAACTAGGAAGCTCTTCCCACTTTCCCTCCCCACAGTTTTTCAGGAGCTGCCCATTCTAAGTGTCCTGGATTTAGCTGCTTGTCTTTGCAGATGTCTTTGGATTTGTTGCCTCTCTATCTGCAGTATACATCTCCAGAATAAATCAGGACCTAATCCAACTCCCAAGTCAGCAGCTGGAATAGCCTCTTTCTTCACAGAGGACTTAATGATGCTCTCACAGAAGCTCACACAAATTCTGCTCTGAGTTTGGTGAATCAGGGTAAAAATCCAAAGCATCCATTTGTGCTGCTGCTGATGTGTTCCTTGATGGTACCTAGTTCTTTTTATTCCCCTGGGTTTTATGTCAAATTGGAGATGGTGCTACAGCTTCTAAATCAGGCAGTGGAAAACTCATTTGTCTGGGTGTCCTCGCAGTCATAAATACTTCATCACCAGCTTTGAATAATGACTTTAATCACTTCAGGAGATCAAGGAGCTAAAATTGTAATTCATCCTTATTTGGGAAACACAAGAAGCCAATAGAGAAACTGACTGAATTTAATGTATTTTGTTGTTGTGCTAGAGGATATGTTTCAACAAATATGTTTCTCCTTTTCCTTCTGTAGCTATGGACTAATTAAGAATTTCAACACTGACCAAATTAACTAATAATCATTAACATTGTTTTAATTGTCAAATCTAGACTTAAAAATCCATATGTGATTTCGTACCTGACACTGCATAAAAATCTTCAACACTTTAACTGGTAGATCCAGTTTGAAACCCTTAAAACATAAATGGTGCTTCAAAAATACATTTATGTTCTCAACTTTCTGAAGCTAAAAAGAAAAACAAAGCCAACATTCAAACAACATGAAAAACAGAAACATGAATAAACTTCTTCATCTATGCACTGATTTTTGTCTTGTGCATATACTTAGACAGTATAACATAGACCAAGTTCATCTCAGGAAGTAAACTGATGTTCCATGGACTCTGGATACATATTTTTTATAGACCATCACTTGCCCTTTTGTGCTCTTCCAATACCGTTTTTCCACTGAAGGCACAACAAGAGACATTTTCTTAAAGAATGTAAGGGCTGGTGCAAGCAGTTATGTTTCACTGAACTCACTACACCTGCTTTTCACCACCCTCTACACCTGCCAGCTGGGCAGCCTGTGTTTGCTCAACCCAATCAGTTTCAGAGAGAATATATTTACCTCAGGGAGTTTCAGGAGGAGATATTGATGTAGTTCCTGGTAGCTGGATTGTCACAAGCAGACCCACCCTGATCTATTCCTACCAAAATAAAAGCTTGTAAATGTGATATGCTGCAAAGAAATGAACAAAAAATTGATGCTGGCATTCTTTTTCAATGGCACAACCAAATCTAGAAGAATATGTCAGTAATTCCTTCAGTTACCTATCAATGATGCTCTTTAACTAGAAGTATAATTCTCAACCCACAATTTTTCTTTTGCATCTACATTTCAATTAAAACCAAAAAAAAAAAAAAAAAAAAAAAAAAAAAAAAAAAAAAAAAAAAAAAAAAAAAAAAAAAAAANATACTTATAAAAATGAGGAAGTTTATTTTTTTAGCTTTTAACTCCCATGGCTAGCTACGATATGGCATATGGAGTACATAGGACAAACTTCATGGAAATCTGTAAATGCAAATTCGTATCCATAAAGATAGCTTGAACTTCCTTGTTCACCCATAAGGGACATTTTTTGAGTAACTTTCCCTTGGAATTCACCAATGTCCATTGACTTTGGAAGTGGTGCTGCTGGAGGTAATTCTGAGATTTTTCTTCTCTTAACCAAAGTGTAATAAAAAGAATCTGGTTTTAGATACATTTAATCCAAATTGACATAAACTCTTTGATTTCTAGCAAATTTGCAGGTGCAAATGAAAGGATATTCAGCCCTCGAGTGCTTTATTCTGCATTTAGTTCCCCTCACAATTATTCTCAGAGAATGACAACCCCCAATTGCTCCAACCTTGCACAAAAAGCCTCCACACAGAGTTATAGAAACCTTCTGTTCTCTCATTTACGCTTTCTCACCCTCTCTTCTAGCTTAAAAATATGTTGCTACTTCTGGAGCTCAGAAGTATGCTCCTCATGAAGCACACACAGCAGTTATCTCCCCTGCTGTATTTATAAACTGTTGACTGACACAGGAGCTTTTATTCTTGCCACAGCTTTCCCCTGTATGACACATTACCCAATCTCTCTGCATAGACCTCACGCCGAACACTAAAAGAGAAGCAGAGTTCCCTTCACTGAAAAACAATCTGATCTGATATGTAAAAGTGGCAAAAATTGTTTTCAGATACAAAGCAGGCAAGTATGTGGAAAAATGGGTTTCTGTACCTGTCAGCGAGACAGTACATTCTGAGATTATGGCACCAATTTTTGTTTTCTAAAATGTGAGCTTTTTATGATAAACTTAGTGCACCAGTATATTTCCCAGGTGTGAGTCAGAGACTTGAAAAATTGGCCCTAAAATGTGATGGCATGCCATTTCAGGGAGATTTTCCTTTGTCTGGAGTTGTGTGCGCATGAATTCATTTCCAGGCAGACACTTTTCAACCTGACAACAACAGTGAGCTCTGTACTGAAATCCATCTCTCAAATTGCTACCAAATCACAGGACATGTTTATCCTGCCAACCTGCAGGACTATGATTCTTACCCCCTGCTTCAAGCTTTGAAGAGGAACCATATTAGTCCCAAGAGCCCTTCAGATAAACACACTTTCTCAGACTAAACACTATAGTCCGATGATTCACTCAGGCTGTTATCTGAGACTCTTCTGCTTATTATCTAAACACGCTGCTCTAATCCTGAATCAATGGAAGTGAAATCTTAAAGTACACTAGTGCAGCTTATCTCAAGGAAATGTAAAATGCCTTTTTGGCAGTAATTATGTCTTAATGGGCCTTTACAGCGTGTTCTTATATGGGGAAAATAATTTTATTGCACTTTCTGGTAGGTAGTGTAGTGCATAAATAAAAACCATTTTATTTTTAAAGCATAGGGATATTGAAGTAAGGGGAAACTATTAATACAGTATATTAGGTGAGAAGAACATTAGTTTTATTTCCTTCGTGTGTTGTTCACAGGCTGTTGAAAACATACTTAGAAAGTCAAAGCATAACACTGAAAATTGCCTGGGATCTCAAGACAAGTTGGTCTGTACTTTCTGGGAAGAGCTAAAATCTATCCCTTGACCTAGTAATTTTATTTGCCAATGGACAGATTGTGAAGAAACACTTATTTGGCATAGATACAGAGTGGAAAAAACAGTAGCAGTAAATCACAGATGAAATTGTGGACGTGACACCAATTTCCTTCAGATCATTGGCAAAATATTCCTTGACTTCCGTAGGAAAAGATCTAGGCATATGCTGTTATATTACCAAAGGAAGAACAGGCAACTGGCAGCCAAGATTCCCAACTTCCTTTCTCATCCCTGTCCATGAGTGAATCACACTGCAATAAAAGATGGATCAGTTTGTATTTCTAGGGCTGCATTTATCTTCCTGTCAAATGGCTACAATAAAATATTGCAGTGAACAAGCATTTAGAGTGAACATCAGCATTTATTGCGTCTGATAACACCGATTTCTTGCCCATTGCTACTATTCCTCTTCAGCAAAGTCAGTGGTAGTGGTTCCATACTGCAGGTGGTGCAAAACTTTCCAGTGTTTTCTGTTCTCTTTCCTCAGTCTTATTTTTTTCACTTGAAATGCTTTCGCTCTCAATGTTCTTCATCTTTCTCTAACTGACAACTTCCAAAACCAGATAAATACAACTTACAAAATAAATACACAGTGATGCTGCTGAAAGTTTTATGGGGTTTTTTTTTCTCTTTTAAATAAAATAAAAACATATAAGAGAAGAAAATATATAATTACAAATTTTAATAAAAGTAGCAAACTCATTTTTTATTTCTTTCCAAGCCTTTATTTGTAGTATTTCATTGTGGGTTTTTGATTTTGTTGTTGCTGTTGTTGGGGTGGGTTTTTTATTATTTTATATAATTTGGCTTTGAGTGGTGGTTGGTTGGTTGGTTTTGTTCTGGTGTACATTGTATGGAAAACATCTATAAAAACACATGCCATATGAGTAAATTTCATCCAAGTCCTCCACAAGTTTATGATAATGTAAATTTTTCTTTTCTCCCACCACTGGAAATTATTCTGCACTTTTTATTTACACCAGTGAATGGTACTGAAGTACTCTGAAGTTCCAGCAGACATTGCACAAACTCTGTGTCCTGATTTCTTTATATATATGTGACTGTCCTAGATAATCACACTAGGAAACCCATTTAACTGAGGTTTTCTATCAAAAGCTACTTGTTACCAAACCAGGGACACCAGTGGGCAGAAAACTGTATTCTACCTCCATCAGTTTTCACAAAGCTCATATCATAATGATATTTCCAGGACTAAAAAAATTGCTTGAATGCTGAGAAAACAAGCACTTATAACAGCACCACATGGTGCCCATTTCCCCTGACCAAATGACCAAGAAAAGGTTATTTTGCAGAGCAGGGCTTTAATGCTTCTCAGAAAAAGTAGGTTGCCCCCAAAAAATGAGATTTTCAAATTAAGTTTCTTTTATGACATTCTGAAGCTTTGAATGGTGTCTCTCCAGAAACAAAGAGAACAAAACCAAAAAGTTATATAGTGTTCTCTGAATCCTCCAAACATTTCACTTGCTAAACCACATAAAAAGGACTGTTGGAAAAAGCTTTCTAAAAATGTAATTTCTATTTCCTGCAAGCAGGAGGGGGAATGGAAAAACCTAAAGCCAAGTAATATCTCTCTAGCTGGAATTTCAATAGTTTTGCCTCAGAATCTGCAAGTGAAATTCCCTCCTACCAAGGAAACAAACACATAAAATCTCTCAACAAACAAACAAACAAAGAGAAAACAAGCCTCAGCAAATTTTGAACTCCATCACTTGTTACTTATATAATCTGAGAAATGTTATTCCATCAATCCAGATTTTTTTTCAAAGAGGTATTGAGGAGCAAAGTAGGAACTCAATAAAATAATTAATGAAATTATAAATTATTTTCTAGTTGTTTTGGTTTTTAAATTTTTTTTCTTAACAAGCTATATTTTGGGGTATATATTTTTCTTACTTCCATATGGGAAAGCTTATAGAGCTTGCATAGGGTTTTATGCCTGTTTTTAATTTGCACTTATTGGATGAGGAGAATAAATTTTTGTCATGAGTGTTCCTTGTTGTTATCAGAGACTTGGGATGATGTGAGATAAAACATGCCAGGGAACAATATTTTCTTTTAAGAAGACAAAACCTCAGAAGTTTAGCACTGGCCACATTGACTATACCTGTCAGAAATCATTTTGGTACCTAACACCTTAGACAAAGCTGAAGGAATCAGACTCCTACAACGTTTGGACATGCAGATGAGCTTTGGCCTTGTGTAGAGGAGTTTTGGCATATCTCAGAAGCTACTCTCAGAAGTGTCTTTCAGGATGATATATAGTGGAATGTTTTCTATTGGAAGTGACTGTAAAACCCCTGCTATGAGCAGGGGCACCTTCCACTATCCCAGGGTTGCTCCAAGCCCTGTCCAATGTGGCCTTGGACACCCCCAGGATGGGACAGCCACTGCTTCTCTGGGCAACCTGTACCAGGGCCCCACCACTCTCACAGGGAAGAATTTCTTCCTAGTATCCCATCCAAACCTACCCTCTGTTAGTTTAAAGCCATTCCTCCTCATTCTGTTACTCCATACTCTGTTCCCAAGTCCCTTTCCAGTGCTCTTGTAGCCCCTCCTGGAAAGCGCTCCAAGATCTCCCTGGATCCTTCACTTTCTCTGTTGGATCTCTTGATCAAACTAAGGTACCTCATGACTTATTCTTTTGGAGCTCTGACTCTGTCCTCATGTGGTTGTTTTTTTGGTTAGTTGTTTGGTTTTTGTGGTGGTGTTTTGTGGTTTTTTGTTGTTGTTGTTTGTTTGGTTTGGTTTGGTTTTTTTTTTTTTTTTTTTTTTTTTTTTTTTTTTTTTCCCCTAATGCAATAAAAATTACTCAGAAATATTTGTGCACATGGAAATGAAAAAGCATGTTGGGAAGTCACATGGACATGACAATTCAGTCCTTTCATGTCACAAGCTCACTTTGTAAGCAATACAAAATCCATGCAGGATTGTAACACAGGTATTTTGCATTATTTTTGTGGTGATTTATGTAGTCCCCAGGGAACGCATCCCTCAGATAAACACTGAGCTAAATTTCAGCTGCAGAAATGAGTTGCACTATTGATTAAATGCTACAAAAGTCTAAAACAGCCACTCTGCAGATTGCTTGTTTCTTCCTTTCCCCCCTTTTCAGGTTCTCAGATTAAATTATATCTCTGCTGATGTGTAGGGCACAGGGGAGGGAAGAGAAAAACTTGTGTGGTGGAATTTTTAAGATTAGCACACTTATTAGGGAAGTCATCATGAGAGAACATTTATACAAGCCAGAATATAATTTGCAGTCATTTATCAGAGCAATGAGGTGTCTGACTCCACAGCCTTCTGGTTTACTTCTGCAAGGCTGCACAAGGCCTCGCTGGGGAAGGTGGCAAGCCTGTGATGACCACAGAAGTTGACAAGAACATGTCTGAATCCTTGCAAAGCTGTTTGTTGCAGCTACAGTCATTACCTCTTCACTAGTGGGTTGTTGTCTTAGTTTTTTTTTGAGTTTTTTTTTTTTTTTTAATTTCTACTGTTTATTGGAATGTAATTACCAAGCTATTAATTTTTTTTTTCCCTTTAACCATTTATGATGCATTTGTGATAAAAGGTGAAAACTGTCTCTTTTCTTTTTTGCATACCAATAAGAATGGGGGAGAAGTATTATGTGGTGCATGATAAACCAAATGCATTTAGGGGTTTTAGAGGTAGTTAACAATGAAGATTGCTTCAGTGCCTGCATTTAGAAGAAAATTGCTAAGGTGTTTATCCCTCAGAGAGAGACCATTAGCATGAATATGAAAGAAAAAGGCAGTTCTCTGAGTTAGAGAGTGTAGCACTGAGGAATTTTTACTGGCATTGTGGAGAATTGATATGGTGATTTCATCCATATTTAGGGGTGAATAAAAAGTAGATATCATCTCCCAGGTGATGGACTGCATTTTTCATTACTGCACATGACAAACCATCTTGGGAAGAGAAGGATTAATAAAGTTAACAAAAGCACAGTTGCGGAAAAGTGGCAAATGTATTATTGTGTGGCGGCAGGAGGGTAATTAGGGTGGGAGCATTGGGAATCTTAGTGAAAAGAATCTGTATCTGGAGGTAGAGTCTGAATGCCAGTGCACATTATTTACTAGTTTCTCAGTAAGAAAGAGTGGTCACTCAGTGATATTTTGTAGTCCTGAGTTACTTTATTGGGAGTTGTTCAAATCTGTCTTTTTCTTCGCCTTATTTATTTCCCTTTACTTACTTTTGTTTTTTTTTTTTTTTTTTCCTATCAGGCAGGTGTGGCTCAATTTTTTGCATAAGTCATGATGCAGGGCATGTGAAGACAGAATAGTGAGTGCATATAAAATACTCTGCCAGTTAGGAAAGGGGCAGTGAAATAGTCCTCCATCAGTGCTCAGGATGCAAAGGAACACTGACACCTGTTTTTCATGAGGCTAAATCCTGCATGATCTGTGACTGAGAGCAGTGCCAGATAGCATGAGATGCAGTATCATAGCTGAAAAGAGAAGGAGAATCTGAATCCAAAAGTCCACTTGTGGGAAACAACATGATTTCACTGATGATGAAAATAGATTATGTCTATCAATGATTTAAAGTCAATAAAAAAGTAACCTCACAAATCCATGGCTTTCAGACAGGGTGGAATCTTAACATACCAATGCAGAGCCCCAGACTCATTTGGATGAAGATGAGAGCAATGTCATAATGAATTACCCTGATTAAGTAATCCATATTAAGAAACTGCTATCTTTTTTTTTTTAAATTATTAATTTCTCTTTACATTTTGAATTTTAGTCGTGCATAAAGTCTTTTCTACATTCAGAGATAAGCAATGTATTAATGAGTGGGAAAGAATATATCTCGTTCCATGACAATACATTAGTTTTTAGAAAGAATTCTGAACTGATGGTCTAATGCAACATTATCTCTTTTCTTGACTGAAGACCTGTTTCTGTAGTAAGCAGGTTTCTACTGAAGACCATAAGTATAGGGGAAATCAGGAGGGGGAAATAATTTTAAAAAATTCTCAGCCAAAACTGTGTGAAAATTACACACAATCAAGTGATTTCTAAGTGTGAAATCACTTAGAAATGTAAATCTAAGCTTGAATTTCATAATCAGTGCATGTCTAATTGTGTTTCTTAAGTTGCTGATTATCTATTCAGTTGACCCACTAAGCTTGGACTATTTTCTTGCTCATAGACAAGGTCTTGAGATGGTGTCAATCACTTTACCCAGGTGAGCTAACCGGGAAAACCCCTAAGAATCAGCAGCTAAAAAGTAATGGTGCTGTTTTTCATAGAGATGGATATCATACCTGTGTCTTCCAGAAAGAACACCTGTCATGAATATTCTTCTTCTTCTGTTTCTCTTCCCAGGCAAATAAATTAGCTTAAACAGGGGGTTGCCAGTTGTCTTCTAAATTACAGATTAATTTCAGTGCCTGTCTCAGCTTATCCTTGTACATTCCCAGAGTTAAGAAAAGGCTACTGATTTTATACAATGTGGAGTTTGTAATACTGCCTTGGAAGGCTGTCAGATAAAACTCATAAAACCATTAGTCTGCTAGGAACTTGGACTGAATGTTTTTTATCTTCATACTTCTCCGGTCATCAGTGATGTGCATTTTGTCCCCAGTACAAATTCACAGAAGGAAAGGGATATTGCTGTTTTACAACAGAAGCAAGAATTCTTTCCTGTAATTATAAGGCGTGAGGCACTGACTGATCATTAATCAAGGGACTGATTATAATAATAATAATCCACTTCCACTGTAGGCTTATGGGCTAATTCTCATTTATACTAATCCTATTTTGAACTGCTTCTGAATCATTACTAGAACAGGCAAAAAGGATTGTGAGAGATGGATTTGATGTACAACCAGAGCAGTGTAGACACTTGACGAGGAAAAGAATCAATCTCTGTCCTCCAGTGTTTAAGCCAGAACCCCTGCATTTTCTTTGGTCTGTCTCTGAGCTGTTATTCAGCTCCCTTCCTTCCTCCCAGTAATGTGGCAGATGGTTTAGGCTGGCACAGGTGGCTGAATACCACCTGCTGCAAATTTTTCACTATCTTTTGCTATGTAACTCCTTTTGTTGTTGTAGTTGTCGTTTGCAAAGGATGGCTGGAAATAAGAGAGAAGCAAGAAGAGAGTGTGAAGTGATGTTGATAATGTTCTGTGCTTTTCTGTTTTCTGCTGCGTCATTACTGGGAACCTGTGGCTGGTGCAGGCAGGGCTCCTGTGAGCAAAGACAGCAGATTGGGAATTTTGGTTTCTGTGGTGGAAAAAGTGTACCTTTATTATCGCATAGTGTTACTCAACCCATGCTGAGGAACAGCATTTCCCACTGCTTAGTGCTGTGAAGGGAAAAATCCTCAACTGGTTTTAGGCATTAGGCGCTACATTTTCTTGACTTTTTGAATTCCATTGGAAATTAGCCTTTTAGAAGCTAAATGAAAAGTTTAAAATAGAGAGGCGGAATAGCCTTATCATCCAAATGCATGAAAGATATGACTAGGCAGGGCCTGCCTGAATACTGTGGACATGAGAGGCAGGGCTCTCTATTTAGTTTCTGTCGAGGTAGTGAGAGATTTGCAAAATAAAAACACCTCTGGCATCTTAAACACTTCCCTGATGGTGGGTTGAATTACCCTCTGGAGTTAGTCGTTTCTATTTAATGACTTCAGAGAGAGAGATATGAAGACTAAATAAAGTGATGATTCTAATTTTAGAATACCTGACTACCTGTTCAGGAGGCAGTAACCAGATGAAATAAGGCCTGTTCTTTTCGTCTAGATTAATACTGGTATTACAATGCTTATAATATACAATATTCAGAAAACATCTTATCTGGATGTTTTCTTATTTGAAATGTAACTGCTGCAGGTTTCTTGCTGCTTGCTGTTATAAATAAGTTTTTCAAAAACTACTTGCTTTTGTCCCCTCCTCCCCTCTCAAAGAATAAAACAGCACTTCTCACCAGTGTACTTTCACCAGGTAAATCTCAAGAGGCAGAAGAAAAGCACAATTTTTCTAAAAGAAAAAACACACAAACAATGCCAGGTGGATGATATGTAATCCTGATGAAGTGAAATATGATGCTTATGTGTGTAGGAAAATTTACTAACAGAGGGAGGGTGGGAGGCTTGCACTTTGGCTTTAAAAAAGATTTGCTGCTAAAAAAGTAATATTTTACCATATTGGTAAAAATTTTCCTGAGACAGAAGAAATTTTCAACTTACTTTTAATAAAAAATTCTGAGTAAACAACGAAGCTTCACATATTTTTTATTGTTTTAATTTTTTCTTCCCTCATTATTTGAAGATTTTTCCCCTCCCTCTGAGTTTTCTGTGTCCTTTTTGTCCATTTTATCCTTGTTTGTTCATTGGCATAGATGAACAATATCCGCCTGTTTGCAAGAACATATCCCACCCTCATGTTTTCACTATAAATATAAAAAAAACCCCAGTTTATAACAAGAACGACCCCTGTGGTAATCAGGGAGACAATTTTGATTAAGAACATCTGTTAGCAGATTCCCGGTTCTAAAGTCAAGCAGAACATAAGACAAGAAGATATAGAAAGTGACATTCTTCAAACTGTGAGGCTGGCCTCCCTGGAGAGGTTCTGACCTCTTCCAGAGATACAAGCCAAGATCATGAAAAAAAAGAACAGACATCAAAATGTGTGGAGTGTGTGTGTAGTTTGAAAAACATGACACCTTTGCTTCGGAGGTGCTGCATCTTTAAATTTCTAAGCATCACACTTCTGAGGAGTGTGGGGAAGGACTGCACTTCCAAGCTATGTTTACTGCTCAAACACATCACCACACAATGAAAAAGAGGGGCAAGGATGGTGACCCTCTCTCAAAGCCTTGTCCAATTTTTTTTTTTTTTTCTCTTCTTTCTCTTTTATCGTTTTTGCAACTGGCAAGGACATGTCTTAGCTATGCACAACATGGGGATCTGGGAGAAATGGCATCACTTTAGAGCTCTGCTGGTGTAAAGTGGTGATGTGGGAGATGTTGCTTCTAAATAACATCTATTCTGAATTGCATAAAAGTTTTTCTAGCCCAGCACTCCTTCTCCAGCATTGTTCAGGTGGAAATACTCAGGAAAACAGTAAAGAAACAAACTGGCTTTGCTGAACTTTATTATACATCATCCTAGACTCTTTCAGTCAGCAAGGCAGAGCTGTCCTGAGCTGAACATGAGAGACCTAGAGTTATATTTGATAACAACACATAGACCAATCCTTCATAAAGGTCTATGTATCTAAGTGTAGACTTTACTGGTCAATGACTTGGTTTCTTCTTCTGGACACATTAGGATACTCATCTTATTTGGAAAAGATTCTGATCTCTAATGAAAAAAAGCCAACATACAAGTTCTATTTTTATATTCATGATAATAATATTAATTTTAAAATTAATTTAAAAATTACTCTTTATGAAAAATTTCTCTTGGTAATTATGAAATGTGAGATAAAAGAGTATAAAACAAGATGAAGGAGAGAAAAGAGGTTAGCCATTTTCTCTTTGTTAAGCTGTTTTTCTTAAAAGCTACAAGGAAAAGCAAGAATATACAGGAGGACGAAATGTGGAAATAGGAGCACTCTCCCAATGCTAGCTATGGAAGTATTTCTTTGGTGTAAATGGCGTTATGAAAGACAGTGTTGCTGGAATTTGAGAGATTAATTTTGACAGATTAAAAGGCAATGAGATAGGTTTCTACAGGTGTATTGTCAATTCCACATAGATCCGGAAAATATGGGATTACTGCTGGAATGAGTGAGCATCACAATGATGAGGAGCATGAGACATACAAACACACGCAAGGCTTCCTCTCTCCCAGCCTTCAGAGGCAAGCTCAGCTCTTATGCCTCCCAGGAAAATTTGAGGGAGAGAGTAAAGGGGGATAAATAAGAGAGAAGTGAATCAAGCTGGGTATAGGCAGTTCACTACCACAGGATGAGACACATCCAAGCATGTTGAGGAAGCTGCTTGATATCATTTTGAGGCCAATCTGATGCCTTTTAAAAATCATATTAGATGCCTGATCACTGAAGAACGGCAAATGTGACATCTCTCTAGGAGCAACCTAACCATCAAGAGGCTTTTGTGTCAATGTTCTTCAACAACAGGTAGAAACATATAGTCTTATGAGGATTAGTGGCTTCTTTTTAAATTTTTTTTTTTTTTTTTAGTGCTGGCTTTTGGCATCAGCCNTTTTTTGCATTCAATTGTACTGGCAAAAGAAACGGAAAAGTTATGCTGCCTTCTTTCAACTTTTCGAAAAGTTTTGTTCTGTTTCTATCCAAACTTGATGCTATTCTCAAGTATCACGTCTCCAAAGAAGAATGATGATTTGATTTCAAAAGGGTTTTTACCACATTTTTCTGTTAAGTCTTAGTCACAATACACACGAGAGTACTCAAGACTGATGTCAAGCTGCAAAGTGCTGCAAGCATGACAAATCTTCACTTTAATTTTCAGAATTTATTTCCTTTTGAGGGGGTGTTATTTCCTTCTGTCTTTTTCCCTTGGCATTTACTGACTTGGGAATGTTTTGTATTTTCCCTTTATTGAGTAGAAGTTTGTATCCAGTACTATTCCTGGATGATTTTTCAGAGGTCTCTTTTACAGCAAGAGACAATTAAAGAAGGTATTAGTGTGACAGATTCACAGCTTATTTTATAAAAGAACCAGGCAAAATATAAAAATAAAACTACTGAAAAATCTGTAAAACCTTTTGCTTTGTCTCTATCTACACCTGGGCATTCACAAAACCCAGATGAACTTGGATTTTAGTTCTGCTTACTGTAGAGAAATAGGAAAAAAAGTGGAATCTGGAGTAAGACTTGAAATTAAAAATTAACAAAGAGATGTTATTTCTTCTTAGTCCTTTGTCTTTTATATATAATATGCATACAGATTTGCAAAGATTTTAGTATATTTATTGGCAATTAAAATTTTCTCTTACTAGATATTATTATGTTTATGGTCCCAGTGAAAAAAAAAAAAAAAAAAAAAAAGACACTTCTTTTGAAATCAAAAACCAGGCTTATTTATATTTGACCTTGGAGCCCTTGACTTTGTACTGAGCAATCATGCCAAGGGGAAAAAACTGAGAAATGAATGTCAACATCAAAAAATTGGAATGGAAATGACTGCCTGAGTTAACAGCAGAAAGCCAAGTATATATCCTCAATCCAGTTTGCACAGAATACTTAATGCCTCTGCAAATGGATCATTGCAAACATGACACTAAAGTATTTTGCCTGTTTAGTCTAATTTATCAACAGTAATAATGTGTCATAATGAAAAATTGCATAGGTAAACTCATTCCTATCCTGAAAGTCTTAACTACGCCTAGCATGAACCAGAATGTGTAGGTGGATGATTCTGACTCAAAAGTGTCAGTCCTAAAAGCTGAGAACTTTGTCCCTTTGGAATGATTCAGTGTGTGAAATTAGGAACCCAGGGCCTCCTGTCAGTCAGGGAAAACCGTTAAGCATCCCTGGGGAGTGAACTTGGGAGTACTCATGCTCCAGAACATCACTTACTGTGAGTAACTTAAACAAGGATGTGTGACCTAATTCCTTCTTGGTTTGCCATAAATGGCTATAAATGAGTATACAAAGTTCTGAGCACTTCCTAGAGGTGGATCACCTCACTTAAACAGAGCACATTCTTTGTAAAAGGTTGTGCAGAGTTGTCATACAGTGGTACAGTAGTTGATTTATGAAATTTCTAACTCAAGGAGACAGGTCTTTTGGGCTTGCTGTTTGGTTCCATGTGAAGACATGTACTTTTAGCTATCAGCTCCACACACTTGTATTAACCCTCTGAAAATAAATAATAGGTGCAAAAAATAGATAATTAGATAACTAATGGTATAAATATTTTTGAGCATCAGAAGCAGCCTGTAGTCCATTAATGGCATTGAATTGCTTACCACTTTTTCAAGGACAGTTTAGACAGTGGACTGCAGTTGCACAGCTGCACAGCCGGCTGAATTCAGAAGCCTAATCCACAGGTTTCCATTTTCTGCTCAGACTGAAGGAATCCTGGACTAGTTCTGTTCCTCCTGTAAAGGAGACGACTCTCCTAATAGTGGTGTAGAACAGTTCTAAGGGACTTGTGAAAAGAGGAGAAAATCAGGGTCATGGGATGGCAGCTCCAGTGAGATCTTTATTCTGGTTTAGTCATTAACAGTCCCTGTTCTCAACTTGGAGACTTTGAATGTGATGCATAGTTTTGTATTGTATCATTTATTAATTAATACAGTAGCTGTCTAATGTAGATGGCTGGAAAAGACCTGGGAACAGAGACACAGCTCTGTTCAGTGTCTTGTCCAAACCATAGGCTGCAGAATCCTTTCAGTTTGACATCTTCAGTGTTCAGCTGCCCTACTGCTCTCACATCCAGTTTCCAGAGGATGAGCTATTTTACGACCTGACCCACTTTGTCTTGTATCTTGGTAGCTAATAAACTCTCCTGGGGTGTGATGGGGTGATAATTTTGAGATTTTCAAATTCTGAGTAAGTCTCAAAGCAGAATCCTACCCTTAAAAATTGCCCATTAGTCTGCCATTTTGAAGCTTAGTTGGATGAACCTTTTCCTGCAGCAGGTGAAATGTTTTGAATGATATATAAAGCCCTTGGGTAAAAGATACATCATAAATAAATGATAATGGTCAACATGAAAGTCTATTCACAGGAAGTATTGTCAATCAACATGAGCAACTATTGAGAGAGATTTAAGGCTGAGACTTTTAAAAGATCATAAGAAATCCATTTCCCTTCAATTTTCAGCAAGGGCTGAGGATATATATATGTAAACTAAACTGTTTTAAAAAATTCCTAGCCTAAATTGTCAATAGAGTAAAAAATACAGGATTTTATGCTGCATCCTGCTGCTCATAGAAATGGTCCAATGTTGATAGTTGTATTTCTTTTTTATCAGACCTTTCTGCATCTTAATATCTCTGGAGAACAGATTCTGTCAGGAGGATTCTGATCCTGACCGACTGTTGCCATGGTATTGGGTTATTCTGGGCTGTGATCAAGAAAAATAAACAAAATTCTGAAAGAAACTGTCTTTAAAACATATTCTCAAGCCATGGTATCTGAGACTAGTTTCTGAAAATTAAATCTTGATTTTTTTGTGTAATGTGGCAGTTATTAAGAGCTTCTGAGAAAAAAACCCATACCAGTAACAAGAAGTATTGCTGTGACAATAAACATAAAATGAGAAAAATGAAGGAGGAGAAAATGGGGCAAATTCTTTCACTCTTTGTTCATTCTTATTTAATGACATTATCCTACAATGAAGTGAAACCTGGTTCTTTTCTGAGACATTTTGAAAAAATAGAACTTTTTGCAGATCAGATCCCTGCTTTGTTAGGCACTAATCCAAAGCCGGTGGCAACTAATGAATGTCTTTTTGATATCACTGAGCTTTTGAATTGAGCGCATAATAAGGAATTTGTACCTGTCTCTGATTGCTAGAAAGTAATATAATTTCTTTTACACCTGTTAATATCCATTCCGTTGCAAGTCATCTGTTTGTACTAGCAGCACTGAAGTTTCTGATAATACATGAGAGAGTATTTTCTGTATGCAGGCACTTGCATAATAAGTTCGTATTCTTAGAGGACAGAGCTCCCTTGATGGGAAAAGAAAAAAGTCCTAAGAGAAATCCTTATTATTGGGTTGATGAACCCAGAAGGATGCACAAATTTCAGCAAGCAGTGTTTACAAGGGTAAAGCAAGCAATGTGAACTTTTGTAGGGAACCAGAGAAATTTTCCACAAGTTTGTTATTTACAGATGGATAATTTTGTTTGCCAAATTACTGAGTGTGTTCTTCCTGTTCTGCAGGCAGAATTCACAGCCATGAGGGACCAGTATATGCGAGGTGGAGAAGGCTTCATTATCTGCTATTCCATCACAGACCGCCAATCCTTTCAAGAAGCAGCTGAGTTTAAGGAACTCATTTATCGTGTCCGGCACACATATGACATCCCTGTGGTGCTGGTGGGAAACAAAATAGACCTTGAGGAGTTCAGGCAGGTAAGCAACTTCTCCACTTGGTTTTGGCTTGGTTTTCCTTGGCTGTGTCAGCGGTTTCTGCTGCACTGGTTATACAGTGCTACTGAAAATTATTAACAAAAGAAGAGGCTTAATCCAAGAGCAACAAACTTCTAATGAATTAAAGTGTTTGTGGTGCTTTTCATTTATGTGTTGTGGAACTTGAAATAGCCTTCAAAAATCGCATCTAGACTTCTCTGTTTTCACTTGAAAAAATTTGACTACTGTTGTCAAAAGATTTATGTATATTCACATATATATCTATTTATTCAACATAGAGCTTCAGTCAGGATTTTTTTGGGGGAAAAAACTCTTGGGTTTCTTTGATATTGACAGCCATTAAGCAGAGATTTGTTTTTTCTCCCCAAACATACTAAATTTGATTAACGGTTTTTCAACCTCAGACTGAAAAAAAAAAAAAAAAGAATATATATATATGAGACTACATTTGACTGAAGATCCAGTGACTGCGTTATCAGAGTGTTCAGGTAAAATGAGGACATGCAAGACTTGAATTCACTTTGATTTGTATACAATATTTCATCTACCACCACGCACAGAGCAACAGATTTTTTTCAATGCAATGTCAATGACTGTGGATCTCTCAATGCCTTTAAAAATTTTTGCTCACTCTTCCTCTTTTGCTCCCTCTCTACTTCTTCCTTATTAGCTAGAGAGAGATTGCATTAGAATGGCTTGGTTGTGAGCTGGTACTGAGCAGAAAATATGCCTAATCTACAACTAGAACTGCTTTCAAATATCTGACTTCTGGACAGACATGTGTAACACTTAAATAAAATGCTGGGTTTTGGTTCATTAGCATCTGTGCTCACACAATCCTTTCTACTCTTTTCCACTTATCTTGTCACTCTTCTCCCCATTTCATTTTCTTCTTTATTCTACCTGAAGAAAGTCCCAGTAGAGCATTGAGCCTGAAATCAGTCTTAAAGGTCTGATCATGTACATTTAAAACTTCACATCTGTGTTCCAGGTCATTGGCTTCCTCCCAAACTAGGCTGTGACAAAATCCTAATGGTGACAATCCTACTGCAGTTTAAGAAGGACTTCAAACATGGGTACCATGTGCTTATACACCAGAAGAGGAGGGATGTGGGTTTGGGGAAGGATGTTGATTCTGTTGTTTTGCTGAGAACTGGACATTTACTTGATTCCAAAGCAGGATACAATTGATTGCCTAGTTACCCCTAGATGAGGTTTCAGCAATGCTCTATTCCCTAATTGGTACAAAGACCATCTTTCACCGATCTTTGGCACTATCGCTTTCTTATCTTACCGTTTGATGAACTTTTATATTTTAATCACTGTCAACATATATAAAAATGTATGCCTCATTTAAATACTTTTACATGCTCCTTGGTGATCTTGTCTTGTCTCACAAACAGGAAAAATACTCTGCATGAATATCTGGATTGGATTTCACCCTACAGCATTTTAGATTAAGGGGCATAGGGAGGCTATTGGGAATAATAATAGAAATTAAACAAACCTGTGAGATGTGCTAAACACACTAAAAACTGCTCTAAGAAGTTACCACTAATGATTCTGCCCAAATATGTGAACAAGGAAAAAAAATCCAAATTATAGTCCTACATTTTTAAAAGTTTTCAATGAAACAGAATTTAGACCTTCAGAAGGTTTTCCTCCATTTTCTCCAAGCCCTCTGCAAATGCCAACACATTTGGCAATGTCAGGAGGGTTTTCTCAAGTATTCTGCAGTCCAGATTTTGTTAAAGTAAGGTAGTGCAAAGCAGTTCTGCTCCTTTAAACAAAGATTTTAAATATGACTATGTGTCCATTAACAAGTAGTATGTAACAACAGTAAAGAAAAGCAACTTTTTATGGAGTCTATATTTTGGGATGTTGCTTTTAAATTTTGACTAGCTCTACTCCGTGGCTGTTGTCTGCATAATTAGTTGGTGCTGAGGTGTATAAGGTGTGCTCACAGAATGCATCTTCACTTAAATTTCATCCATTTCAGATTCTACTCCACAATTCAAAGCAGATCACGGTTAAGTGGGGGAGATGAGTAGATACTGCTCAGAGTACCTTCCTGACCTAAACTGCAGCCCCAGTGTGTGGGAGGACACTATTTTGCCCAGCTTGAAGCGCATGTTCATGCTCTTCAGTGTTTCATTATTTCAGAACTTGGACATGAGGTTGTGCTGTATGTTTAACAAAACCTGAAATAAGTTTAATCTATGCTCGCTTGCAAGGTTAAGCAATATCTAAGTAACTGGATGAGCTCTGGGAAGGTAGATTGAAAGGAATCTTTTCAAGGTCATGCACTGTGGTTACAGCTTCATTAAAAGCATTTGGATGGTAGCAAGTGACAGCCAACTAACTCTGGAGTGACAGGCAGCAATGAGCTGGTGATGTAGGACATTAACATATCAATGAACAAACGGGGAGGTACACAAGCACAAGCAAATTCAAACAGCTGAAAAATAGTAGGTGTCAGAATGCAATCACCCAGATTGGAATTTGACCAGGGCACCAGGGCTAATATTGTTGCTTTGTTTAATGACATTTTTCTCCTGTGAATTTCATTAAAACAACTGTAATGTTATTCATGTTATTTCAGGACATAAAATTAAGCTCAACATTCTCGAGCATCATTTCCATTTAATGACAATTCTGTAGCAATCAGACAGGCCATAGAGGCTAGGCCAGACAAAGCTGTTGTTTGAAATGTGAATTGTTACACAGTACAGTTAATGATGTATACCGCTTTCCTCAAATCCATCAACAGGACTACAAGAACAAAACTAATCTGCAGTTATAATTTTGACTTAAGAGAAACACTGCTGAAAAACAAAAACTATGAATTCACTATTTTTAAATTATATTTTATTTTATAATGACTTTAGTGAAATTGAAGTCTTTATGTGTGCCTGTGATTTTTAATGTCCTAAGAAATGAGTTTGTTTTCACTTCTTCTTAATGCAAGTTTTAGTTATATTTGCCAGCTGAAAGAATAAATACTTTCAATATTCTCTGAACAACATGGGGAAAATTGTGCAAAAACTGGGTGGAAAACAGTAAATCATTATCTTGATGTGTATGTGGTGGCAAGGTGCCCTCCAGCCCCCACTGAAAAGGAATGAATTGCTAAGGCATTCACAGAATCATGAAGTGGTTTTTATTGGAAGGGACTGTAAAACCCATTTCATTCCAACCCCTCTGCCATGGGCAGGAACACTTTCCACTACACCAGGTTGCTTGCAGTTCCATCCAACCTGGCCTGGAATATTCATCTGTGCCCATTCTGTGATTCATCAGCCATTGCTCTAAGAAAGATTTAAGTATTACATACACTATATTCCATAGCGATTTGATAGAAAAATACAGAACTAAATGATTAGGTAACATTTTAATTTCAGTATTTTCAAACAGTGAAGTATTAAGGTCAGTGAATGTATGTTTGTATGTCTTTAATTATCATCAGATTTTCAGAAACATGCAGGACCAGCTGTTTGAAAATGCTGATTACTTTAGGTAAACCTTGCCACTTTACTCCAGATGAGCACCTGATTCTTACTGTTTAAAATATTCTAACTGATAAATATCTAATTAAAACATATTCATCTTTAAAAATCACATTAAAACTATTCATGCTCATGCCAGCTTAATGTTAAATTACAGCTTTATATAAAAATATTTAATAGCTAGGACT
This sequence comes from Rhadina sibilatrix, assembly GCA_013400275.1. Taxonomy (NCBI): domain Eukaryota; kingdom Metazoa; phylum Chordata; class Aves; order Passeriformes; family Phylloscopidae; genus Rhadina; species Rhadina sibilatrix. The sequence continues at coordinate 23,784 of VWYO01014101.1, read as the reverse complement.
TGTGGCATTACTGAAAAGTTGTTTAGAAAATATACAAAAGCCTTTACCTACTAATCACTGCAAAATATTAATTACATTGAGAAATTCATAGGGCAACTAACTACTTGAGCTCCTTTGAATAATGTGTTGTAGTCTGAACTGTAAACCATCCTTTTTAGAAGCTTTTTTGGACTTTTAATGTGGATGTTAGAACCTATATGGGAATTCTAGACATGCAGAAATATCACAGCCTTCATGGAGCAGTTTTACCTGTGGTTTTTTTTTTTTTTTTTTTTTTTTTTTTTTTTTTTTTTTTTTTTTTTTTTTTTTTTTTTTTTTTTTTTTTTTTTTTTTTTTTTTTTTTTTTTTTTTTTTTTTTTTTTTTTTTTTTTTTTTTTTTTTTTTTTTTTTTTTTTTTTGTTTTTTTTTTTTTTTTTGTTGTTTGTTTTTTTTTTTTTTTTTTTTTTTGGTTTTTTTTTTTTTTTTTTGACCCCAGAGGAATCAGCTGTGGGTTCAGTTGAGTCCATGAGTAATAGGTTGATGTCCATTTAGTTGGAAGTTAGGAGGGCAGCTCATGTTTATTCCAGCTCCTGGCCTCTCTGAGAAGCCTGTCATAAAAGCTGTTAGTTTTGCCAGTACAGTCTTGCTCCTGAAAAGAATTATGCAGTTGTTTACCCTTCCACCCATGAGTTGTCTTACTGGCTTTAAGCAAAAATCTGAGTGGAGCAGTGCTTTTGAAAGCATTTCCCTTCTACAACCCTCTCCTTTAGTAGTGTCCTGGGTTGTAGAGCCAAATATGTGTATTCTATTTTCATNTATTCTTAGTAAAGAACTGTTATTCCTAGTCCCAAAATCTTTGCCTGAAAGCCCTTGATTGCAAAATTATAATTTGGCGGGGGGTGAGGGGTTTACATTCTCCATTCTCAGGGAAACTCCAGTTTCCCTGGCAGATACCTGTCTTTGTAAACCAAGACAAGAAGGAAGTAAAAAATCAACATGATATCTGCCTTTTTCATCCAGGACTGTAGTGGTAGAACAAGTGGGAGTATGTTCAAAGTGAAACAAAGTAGATTTAGACCTGATATTAGGGAAAAATTCTTTGCTGTGAGGGTGGTGAGTCCCTGGCAGGGGTTGCCCAGAGAAGCTGTTGCTACCCCATCCCTGGGACTGATTAGGGCCAAGTTGGACAGGGCTTGGAGTAACCTGGGATAGTGGAAAGTGTCTCTGCCCATGGCAGGTGTTGGAACATGGTGCTCTTTAAGGTCCTTTCCAACCCTTTGGACTTTAAGGTCCAGATTTTTCTGTGGTTCTGTGATTCTATGAGTTAACACAGAGAAATATATTACTTGGAGTGAAAATGTATTACAGAGGTTTCGCTGTATTTTTTTCTTCTAAAGTTTTATTACATCAGAAAATAATTCTCAAACCAGGATTACAGTAAGTTTTCATGATCAGAACCAGCTGAATATTCTCACTTCTATGAGATTTTATTCTGTATTTTGCTCAAGATAAGATGACTGGTTATCAGACAATGAGAGTGTCAACTTTTAGGTTTTCATTTTGACAGTTGCTGTATTTTCACGCTTCTCAAACCTTGAAAAATCAGTTGAGTCTGAGACAGATAAACATTTTTGTTTTGCTTTGCTTTGTTTTTGTTTAGCTTTATTTTCTTAAAAAACTTGTTTTGGTTTGTTTTCTTTTCTGTAAGTAACTTTTTGGTATATACATCAAAAATTGTCAGTCTTTACCTTCTGGTGCCTGGTTGAGACTCTGAAAAATACTTCAAGAATATGATGTTAGATTTTACTTTTAATTTTATTTTTCAGTGCATGACTATGAAGCACTGTTTACTAGATGTTCCCTTACTCATATTATGAATCATGAAGCTGCAGTATAATGAATTTCTTACCTTAGCATCAGGCCGAATTCTGTTGCTTTTGGGATTAAAACTGCTTTGGATTCCATAGCTGTACTTTAACAGCAGAAATTCCACTTTCTCTTGAAAAAATCCAATGTAAGATAGGTAGAAGCATCTGTACTGAAGGACTCTTGTTTCCCATTATTCAGACCAATGCCATACACAAAAAATGAAAGGTTAAATTTTCCTTTTGAACTTGAACTGCAAGTCAAGGGAGATGTATTTTTTGCTGCTTATTGACAAAGAATAGTATACATTTGTGTTAATTACAGGCATTGTAAATAATGAGGTTAAACTTGTCCAGACTCTATATAAAATCTATGCAGAAAACCAGGATTTATCACATGTCATAGAAGTGTCTCATAAAATGAGATGTATCTGCCTGGGAAGAAGTCTGTCTTGCTGCTGACAGCAGAGGGAGGCTCAGACAGCCACCTTTTTTTGCCTTTTTGCGGTGGTGTTTTGGTGAGATGAAAACTTATAAAATTGTTTCTGACATCTTTTCTGTTTAGAATCCAAACTTACTGATTCATTCTGTTATTGCTGCTAACTACAGACTATACTACTGAACCATGCACTCATCTTTTCTTCGATTTTTGAATAAAAAACATCCTAGAAAAAAATTACAAAATTATACAAAATTATAATGGAATTTTAATGGAAAAAATACAGAGGTGAACAAGCCACAGAAAAACAAATTTTTCAAAACTATGTCGTGTCCAGAAAAGGAGAGCTAGGGAAGGGTCTGGAGCAGATATCTGATGAGCAGCAGCTTCAGGAGCTGGGAAAGGGCTCAGCCTGGAGAAAAGAGGTTCAGGGGGTTCTTCTGGCTCTGCACAACTCCTGACAGGAGGGGACAGTGGGGGGCGGGGTTGGGCTCTACTCCCAGGGAACAGGGACGTATGGAAGGAAATGGCCTACAGCTGTACCAGGGGAGGATCAGGTTGGATATCTGGGAAAGCTTTCTTCTTGGAAAGGCCTGTCAGTCCTGGCACAACTGCCCAAGGCAGTGGTGGAGTCCCCATCCTTGAAGGGATTTAAAAAACCATGTGGATGTGGCACCTGAGGACATGAGTCAGTGGAGGCCTTGGCAGTGTTGGGGGAACACTTGGTCTTTATAGCCTTAAAGGGCTTTTCCAGCCTCAGCGATTCTAAGGTTCTATTTATTTGAATTTTTAATTGAATTTTTATATCATTCTTTCATTCAGTTTGATTCCATTTGATTGTTCATTTCCCATGGATATTCAAGTAGTTCCATTTTCAATCAGCGTCTGACAAAAATGAATTACATTTGTAAGGAGTTGCCTTCATCAGTTACATGCGCTTGCCTACACATTTCCTTCTCACATGATATCACATCATACTCTTTTCTGATCGTCATCTGTACAATATAAGCCATTTTTGCTGTTTTGATGGAGCTCTGACAGTTGTCTGAATATTTGGAATTAAAACTGCTGAAGTTGTCACGGTATTTTATTATCCTAGAAAACTGTCAGACCTTTGAATAATCACTTTCTTGCATTATCAAACTGCATATCTGGATTCTGTCATGTTCTTCTATGACTCTAACTTCTATTTATTTTTAATTGATTTTGATTTTTCAACATTTCTTTTGCACTAGTCATTGTCCTAAGAAGTCTTTCTCACATAGTTTTTAAAAAAGAATCTTTAGTGTTTTCCCTTCCAAGAAAGAAAGAAAAGAAAAATGGCTATGTGTTTTTTCATGCCAATGCAATTGACAGCTGTAGTCTTTTGGAAGGAAATTCTATCATTATCAATAGTCTTTAGCAAATATTAATTTATACAGAGTTTACCTCCTTGTCATTACAATTCTTTCATGTTTCCACAAATTTCCCCAAACCACAGCTTCACATTACCCAAGCTGCAGTAAATGCCATCAGATAGATAGACAATTGTAATGAAACTATTGGCTCATTTCTCAATTTATAATTGTGTTAACCTCTAGTGAGCCACTGAGTATGTCCTGTAGTTCCTTCAACACAGAGCAGAAGACATCTGAAGATGGAGATAATAAGCTGCTCTGTAGGAGAAGAAACAACAGCAAAACAATAGCTGCACTGCAGATAATAAAATGTTTATAATGTAAAACCTGGATATTCAGAGATAAAAACAAAGACAGCTAATTACTTGTAGCTGAAGCCGGACAAAGCAGGATGTGTAGACAAGGGTATACACAGGGGAGGGTATTGCAAGGTCACTTCACTGCTAGGGATATTAAACAGCACAATTTATATTGCTTTGAAAGGCTCCCCATACTTCTTATCTCTACCTGTTTTAACATCACCATCCACCTCAGAGATTTTTGTTCTCCCCATGTACTGAATCCTGACTTGGCACAGCCGTGTGTGACTTCAGTGGGAGAACACCTCGGAGGAGAGATGAGAAGGTACAGAGAGGCTCTCCCACCTCTTGCCTTATTGATAGAGATTGCTCTTCAAGGTGAACTTGGGCTGAGATTTGTCTACTTGTCCTGCAAGTTAACACAGATTGACACCAGTGAAGGTTTTCATCTTCACAAGTTTTATAATGTGACAAGCAAGTCACATTTTAAAACTTCCACACAAAACTCCAGCAGGGTTGGAAGAGTGTAGGGCTTGATTGCAAGTGAGTTCAGAGTACTGCAGCTTTCCTTAGAATCCCTCAGAGGAAAAGATGTTGGTTACACAATGACCACACAGGGAAATACAAATTACAAGGGAAAACACAGTGGCATCATTTGTTGGGTGGTTAGTGTTTAGTCAGGAGTCTTTACAGGTGTCTGTGCTGGATATTTGCTGTAGTTTAACTCCAGCCAGTAACTAAGTACCATACAGCTTCTCACTCATTGCCCTCTCCTCCTAGTGGGGAGGAAAATTTAAAAGCAAACAAAAAAAAAAAAAGTAAACACTTCAATAATTGAAGCAAAATAAAATGTTGTGTTAATTATATTAATGACAATAATTATGAAAAGGAGAAAGAGGGAGGAACAAACCTCAAGAGAAACAAGTGATGTTCATGACCCATTGACAGATGTCCAGTATGTCCCCAAACAGAAATAGGCAGCTCCTGGCCAAATCCCCCTAGTTTATGTCCTGGGCATGACATTCTGGAGTATGGAGTATCCCTTTGACCATTTTGGGGTAGCTCTCCTGAGCCATGCTTTCCCCTGGCTTTGTGTGCACCTGCTCAGGGGCAGAAAATTGGACATGGAAAAGGCCTTGTCTGAAGTGAGCGCTGCTGAGCAACAACTAAAATTTCAATCTGTTGTTAACATTGTTGTGATTCTAGATCCAAAACACAGCACTGTACCAGCTACTAAAAAAGAAATTAACTTTACCCTAGATGAAACCAGGAAGAAAGAAAACTTTGGAGAAAGTTCATCATCCGTGTAGTTCATTTTTCACCAGCATAGTAAGGTGTAAAAAAAGAGCTCTGTGTGGCTCTGACGCCACTTCTTTCCCTGCTCCAGGGCTGAGTGCAAAATGCCATATTATTAATTTTCCATGTATTTGCCAAAGTCCTCACTTCCCTGTGAACCTTGCTTTTGAACACTGTGTACGTGCCAGGCATCAACCTGTTGTTAACGCAGAGAAGGCAGAGTCAGGAGCACACCACAGCAGGCAGTGCTGACTGGGGCACCGGTCTGCCCCTCCACCTTCCATGCTGGAAGCAACACGACCTCCCATACCTCAGGATTTATCCTGTCATTTTCCCCACAGGGACACACAGGTCTGAAAGAGTAAGTATCTTTTCACATACTTGTTGCTGGTTTTACACCAGCAAAATCAAAGTTTCAGCCTAACCCTTATATGTTATTTACTACAGTTCCAGTTCAGAAAACTGTTTGAGCATATGCTTCATTAGGGTGGAACTAATGCAAGTTTTTTTTTTTTTTTTAATTTAATCTGCACTTGAGAGTAGATGTTGTCCTGAAAGTGATACAGTAAAGAGCAACTTTATAGAAAAAATTGAATTTGCAAAGGCAGCCACATTTACAGAGTGAGTTGTTTGTACAAAAGCGTGAATTTCTGGGAACCAGGATAGCATCCTGTGTGTTTCTTGCAGTAGGAGGTCAAACTACTTGAAAGTAGAACATTTGCCAGAATTTAATTACAGCTCATTATGGTGTTATTAATAATAAGAGCATGACCTAGCATTTAAAGAGATGAAGATTAATCAGTTTAATCATCTTTGATTTTTTAAGATTTGCTAATGTTCTCATCTTAATGACTCACTTTTTTTTTTTTTTTTTTTTTTTTTTTTTTTTTTTTCCCAGCTGAGTTAGGAAGTTAGAGAGGTTTGTTTTTAATCATATCTAACAACTTGCCTAAGAATAGCAACATTAGCTTCAGACAGTGTGAAATTGTTTAAGTTGTGCAGTCATGGAAAAAAAAAAATCTCTTATCCCCTCCGCCTCCCAAAACCACAGTACAGAAAAGTAAATGAATGGGGAAATATGTGTTAGTACCTCATCCACAGTATCCAAATTTTACGATATAAAATCTATGTGAAATGGCAGCTTCAAAACTCAGAGTATATTGTGTGATATAACACAGTTATTTCAAGAAGATCCAGGAAGTCACCTATTTTAAAATTACACTAAAGCATATTATTGCACTTGAAACTCAAAGTATTTAATGTCTACAAAATATCTAAATTTGTTTTTCAGTGTTAGTCATTTACATTATTAATCAGATAATTTTGCTGATCGGAACCCCAGAGCCTGTCTGGGAGTTAGGGTATGGTGTGTTGTTTATTTGAAATTAATCTGTATTGGGTTTAATACAGTTTAGTATCTTCATCCACCTTCTCCTGATGAGTGTTGTCTTTAAAAGCAGAAAAGAATGGACTTCCCTTCTACGATTACTGTGTTTATTTCCTATGTCACTCAGGAAATATTTTCTCTGTTTCCATCTGTCATTTTTCCCACTGACTACAATTAAAAAATGTTAATAAGGAGAAAAATATGTCTTGTCAAATTTTTAATCATCTTGTACAAGCACTGACACAACTATGCAGGGTTTTCTTTGTGTTTGTGTCTGTCTGCATGTTTCATCACCATAATCTAACATCAACTTTGTGCTCAGTACAGGATATTCATCAGCACCATGGGCAACCCTTGGGGTATTCCTGTCATAAATACTTAGACATTGAAATTTTGAATTCACTTTACATTTACTGAGGTAACACAGTGGAATACAGTGTCTTCACATTTAATGATGATTTTCATTAGGAAAACCATGGGATAGTTCTTTCATTCTTTTCCTAGATGTGACTAATAGAATATAGTAGTTAAACCAGCACCGCACCAGCCCCCCGCTCCCCCCCCCGCCCCCTCCAAAAAAATTCCTTGGATCCCTAAATTCCATTAATTTCTACATCTTATAATTTCTTGGACTTTAAAACCTGAGGAAGCATGAAGTGGTTGTTTTGTTGGGTTTTCCACCCAGCTTGCTCTAAAATTTGAGTGATATTATGCCAGATGTGTTTAGTCTGGGGCTACTTAAAGTATAGACCAAACCTCATGACCTTCTTATCATTGTTTGAAAACTTCCTACTAACTAATTTAAACCTCACAGCAGCTACTGTAATCAAGTCCTGGAATATTTTCCAGTGAAGCCAAACCCCAGGATTATGCTGGATACAGGTGGTCAGGCTGAGAGGGATGTTCAAATTCTTAGAGTTATCCAGGAATTTTCACTTAATTCTGAACAGATGCAGGAATATGGCATCCCTCTGACCTCTTTTTACTCTCTTTCTCAACATATTGTGTGAAGAAAACTGTGTGGATTTGCTCTGTTTAGTTAAAAATAGAGGGTTTTTTTGCTAATTGTTTTTATTAATTGGTTATTTGTTAGAGGTCAGGAGGAGGTTGGAGATGTTTGTGTGTTTTGTGTAGTCAAAGAAGGAGATAGAAGAAGAGGAGGGTGAAAGACAAAGTAGAGATCATTTATGCTTTCCTTGGTGTGAAATACACCTTGAGCACTCTCCAGATCCTCTTTTTCTTAAGATTCTCAGAATTGTAGATCCTCAAAACAAAATCAAATAATTCTCAAATTCTAACCCCCTCCTGGTTTTGAGAGCATTATAATCTTGAAAACTTTACCTGCCATCACCAGTTATCTGGTAGTCATAGGCAATCATCAGTGAAATCATCTCCTTCACTTCTGATGGGAAAGAAAATGGGGTTAAAAGGGAATACAACTTCTCCATGAGCAGCCCTTCCTCAGTGGGTTGCACTGAGAAATGAGCTGTGTGAGTCTTTACCCCAGTTCAAGTTGGAGGCCACAGGTCTGGAGAGTGCTCAAGGTGTATTTCACACCAAGGAAAGCATAAATGATCTCTACTTTGTCTTTCACCCTCCTCTTCTTCTATCTCCTTCTTTGACTACACAAAACACATGAACATCTCCAATCTCCAGGAAACAAGCAAACAAACAAACAAATCCCCACCAAAACATAAACAAAGCAAAACCAAGACAAAACACAAAAAAGCCCCAAACAAACAAAGGCATAGTTAAGTTAAAGAGATCATAGATGTGTCAGCAACACTTTGTGATCAGTGACATTGGAACCTAAAAGTCCTTTGGGAAATATCAGCACTACAGACATGGTGGTGTCTGCAAAAAAAATTATTGAGTCCCCAAGCAAGTCTAATAAAAGTATTTTAAAGGATTTAATATTAATATACTCCTGTATTTCGAGGCAGAGAGTGTTTCACTGTCTGATGTTGTTGCTCTTGCTAGGGTTTTAACCTTATTTGATAATTATTTATAAAGAGAAAGAAGTAAAGTGTGGGAGTGGTTCATAGGTAACAGTTCATTAATTACTGTTTCTCCTTGTTTAAAGCATACACCTCAGTCCTGTTGTATTAGGAGGGAAGTTTGTGTAAGATAATTTTGTATCAGGAGAATTCTCCATTGAACTTACTAGATTTCTGGGGAAAAAATTTGTTGTATTCAGTATTACTTGTTCTTCACTCACTGTGGAATTTGGAGAACAAAGCCATGGCTAGATGGAGTATAGTGGTAAAAATGCCTTTTTACTCTATTCTGGAAATCTTTCCTGACATTCCTACTAACAGGAGTGAACAAATTCACATTAATAATAACTGAATTTTTCTTTATGCCAAAATATGTTTATCTAAGGCACAATTAATTTTTCAGAACTTGTTGGAGGATCTCCCACTGTTTGTACCATTGTTTTGTGAACAGAAAGACTGACATATTTTCCACTGCTGGCAACATGACAACTTTTATTTCATTTAAATTTAATTCACACACACACAAAATACTGCTTTGACTAATTTTAAATCCCTATCATATAAAAAATAATTTTATATTTGTCCTGACTGCCTGACATTTTCAATATGGAATGCCCGTAAAAGAGAAATTGGATTTTATGGAGCACAGGTAAAAAGGCCATGAGGGAAACTGAAGATAATTAATGAAAAAAAAAACCTCATAAAAAACAGTGGAATAGTTCCAGTGGGAATCTGTTTCATTCTACTTGTGCAATAAAGTTAAAGGCTTGTTGTTATGCCAAAATTACACAGTAGTGCAGAAATCTTTATTTTTATAATCAGCAAATTCCTTAACCTTGCGACTAGATAGTCTGCTCTTCTTCAGAAGTGTGCTTCACTGAAGCAAAATGCGATTGGAATGCCTGTTTTCCTTTAAAATTTTAAAATATAAAGAAACAACAACCTTTCATAGCATTTAAATTGTCAGCAGAAAATACTTCTGTAAAAAAAATGTGGTATTTACACAGAAAATTGACACAATGCAATGAATGAAATGTACTGAAAAAAATTAACATGCTACCTGAAATTAAGTAATGAGCTGTTACTCAGGAACCCCATAAGGCCATTATCCACTTAAATGTATTAAGCCTTCAGTTTCTTCAATGCATGGTTTTATTTGTCTAGATAGAGATTGAAAATAGATAATTTAGATTATCTCTGCTTTTCTATAGTGATGAAAGTATCAATGGTGCCTATATTATATCCTTTTTCCTCCTGTGTGTTCTTCCCATTGAAATTCTACAGTCTGAGCAAATTCAGATCATAATGTTCTGCCTTTACCTGCCTCAATATCTGTTGTTTTTATGCTGATGAGTAATGCCCCTAAATGACAAGATTTTGGGGTATTGTATTCTGAACAACCACAGAAAAGACAGAGAATCCTGAGATGACTTGGAATGACAGAAACGTGGGTACTTAATACTAAAAAATGGTGTAATGATATTAAGTTTAGTTCATTGTTTGTATCAGGCTAGGAGTGGTTGGTATAGAAGATCTGTAAGCTTTCTAAAATTTGGAATTAGGCTTTAGGTTTGAGGGTTCTTTAATAGGCTCTCTAAATTCAGTACTTGGGCAGTTAATAAAAATGTTAGAAAGGAGAGGTTTTAGAACGTACTGATAATATATCTGATAAAAAATCATCAGGAACAGATGGTATTCACCCAAGAGTTCTGAAAGAGTTCAAGTATAAAATTGCTGAACTATTAACTGTGCTTAAAATGGAATAAGCGACAGAGAAATGGAAGATGGCACATGCACAACAGTCCAGGGAGCTGCAGACCAGTAAATCTGAGTTCTGTTGAGCAAATTCATATCTACTGCAAGAAAGAATAGGAATAAAAAATACATGAATAAACATGTATAAATAGTAATAGCAAATATGTGAATAAATATCCTTTAGAGGCAAAAGTCATTGTGGCTTTCAGAAAGGTAACTTGTGCCTGATAAATTAAGTCAACAAACATACAAGGAAACAATTATGGCCATAAGTTTCGTAAACTTCGAAAGAGCTTTATGTGAATAAAAAAAAAAACAAAAAAAAAACAAACCAAAATCGAAGGAAAATATGTTACATATTACTAATTGTCAAAAAGAAGAACTACCAAAGGTAGGAATAAATGGTGAAAAATGAAAAGTGATCATCACCTTTGTAAGACCAGATAGATATAGATATTCCTCTTTGAAACAGATCATAGATGTCTTTGAAATACATCCATTGATACAGATATTCCTCTTTGAAATAGATCCATGGATGTATCACAAAAAGGTGATAGACTTTCTATTTAACTCTTTCAGTAAGTGTTTAACTCTATTTTGAGTGGTGAAAATGACAGTCAAGCATGATGAGGTTTAAGATCAATTCTCAACATATTTAGAGGTTTCAGATCAATTCTCAACATATTTAGAGGTTTCAGATTAATTCTCAATATTTTTAATATAAAGAGTGTACATTGGTCCTAACAATACAAGATTTGGGGAGAATTAATTGATTAAGCATATCATATGTTAAAAAAATTAAAATGCTTTCCTACAGAATGCACAATTGAACTAGGGAACTCATTGCCGTAAGAATTACAAATGTAATTTTTAATGGGTTTAAAAAAATAATTCAACCATATATGCCAGGAATTTTAAAGGAGAACATGATATTCCTAATTCAGGAAGTGTCTGAGCCTTATATTCCCCAAAGATGCAAGGAGACAGCAGTAGCATTTCCTATGTTTCATCTACTTTCATGTCCTGTCTCTGAGCAAGTTGCTGCTGTTGGTGATAGCATGGAGGGACAAGACAGAGCTGTGGTCTAATTTATTCAGTGTCACTACTGTTCTGCTATAATACATATATAAAATGAACTATAACAACTGAATTTGAGAGGGCAAACACACAGAAGTCTCATGAAAACATTCATTTACATAAATATTTGCATTTCCATGCACTCATATATTATACATTAATGTGTACAACAGTATTAACAGAGTGTTAATATAGAGTAATCACTGTAGTTATATTATGATTGTATGATTATTATATAATCATTGATATTATATGATAATTACTGCTAACGATGGTTGGTATGGGTATCCTCTGGGATTCTTTCAGTTTTCTTCCTTGTCTGTTTTTCTGAGGTAGTCTATTTTCCAAGTAAATGTTAGCTTGAAGCAGATGTTCAGTCTGCACTATAAAACTTTCCTGAACACTGGTCCCAAGAGTACTTCCTTTTCAAAAGTCTGTGAATCTTTTAATACCCTTTCATTTTATCTTCAAGTTCAGGGAGATTGCTAGCACTAGTTATATTTGTTAGAATAATTT